>VUQI01000121.1:0-23923 GCA_015106735.1 Paratilapia polleni | reverse complement strand
CAAACAGGGGCCTCAGTAGCATGTGGAAGAACCATACACAGCCACAACAGCCTGGCACCTCCTCCTCATTCTGGTCACCAGCTTGGTCACACACTGCTGTGGGATGGCATCCCTTTCTTCAACCAGCATTTGTTGCAAGTCAGCCAATGTGGTTGTGTTGGTCACTCTGGCACGAACAGCACGCCCAAGCTGATCCCACAAGTGTTCAGTGGGGTTGAGGTCAGGACTGCAGCAGGTCATTCCATCCTCTCCACTTCCAAATTCTGGAGGTAAGCTGAAAAGAAGATTTGGCAAGTTCTTCATGAGCGCAACCCACATACTCAGCTCTGCTGCTCAACCCACAAATGCATTTTCCTTACAAATGTGGCACCATTTAAAGGGAAATAAACAGGCTTTCCAACAGTATGAGATTTATTGCCAAGAAGCATTGTTACAACAAAGAAATAATTTCCTTACTTACTCCTTCCTTATAAACACAAATTTCCTTACTTTTTGTGCTAAGTATATATCTTGTCTGGCCTGGGACTCCTTGGGATCCCCCAGGAGGAAGTGGAAAGCATTGCTGAGGTGAAAGATGTCTGGAATACCCTTCTTAGCATGCTGACTCAACTTCGGAAAAGTGGAAGATATTAGATGATTGGGTGAGGCCGGTTGCTTTTGGAAGTCATATAACTTGTGTGGTGGGAATAGGCAGCAGATATGTCTGGTTCACTCAGCAGCAACAGTTTCATTCAAAACCTTTTGACAATTATAAGCTTAAAGATAATTTTCTCATATTTTCAGAAAAAATAACTTTATGTAACTATACATTATGTAACACTCTGAAAGTCAGTGCAGTTTTTTAAACATTAAACCTAAAAAAAAATATCACATTGAAAATGTGTACTATCTAGCAAAAAGAAAATTGTATTGCTTATAAAGCAATTAAAAAAGCAATCAGTCATGTATTACTTGTAATGAGTACTTCTGCATATATACATACAAACATGAATGTAGTATAAATAAAAAAACCTTTCTGTTGGATGTTTATTATTGCATTTATATTGGATAAAGTAGTCAGATGATGGAACAAAAAGGATGGTGAAACTTTTGTATTCTTTTATCAGAGAAAAGAATACCACTTTGCCGTGTTTGGTCTCTTTCAAGAACAGAAAGCCTTTTGAGAAATATGCTGAATCAATTCAGAACAAACAACTTCTCAGCCTGCTTCCCAGCACAGGCAGAATTCAACTCTCCGTCCTTTACTTATTGAAGAACATCAAAGCTTAGAGACTTGGGTGTTGAATGCTTGTTAGGTGAATCATACTCTGTCTAGCTGGTGAATCATAATTACACAGAAACAGAATAATTTGATATTAATGAGGAGCATCAAAGTGAAGGAAAATTTAATTAAATGTTAAGTTACAAATTACATTTAAATTATGTCACCTTGCAATTTTAATGTATCACTTAAATGTTGCCTTGTTGTAGTATTCCCTCTCATACTGTGGAAGGTCATATTTAGCATTAGTCTTTTAGCTGTGTGTTGGCGTGTGGGCAGGTTGTTGCCTCTCAGCCTGACATTGTCATCGCTCCAGCTTCATTCTGACATGATGTCACAAACCTGCCTGAGCGTCTATACACACAGACCCAAAATAACGTGAGAAAACATTTTGCACTCATACATAGTTTCTCTCCCCATCTCGCCATCTGTCTCTCGGCTCTCCTCTGATGCCTCATGTCAGCTAAAATTAACAGAGAAGTGCAGATGTAGTCAGGAAGACTCTCTCACTACTTCAGCGACTCAGCTCTTTCTTTCTGTCGTAAGCGACTCTTCATGAATGGAGAGACTTCATGTTGAAGTGTTTGGGGCAGCTGACCCAAAAATAAATGCAGTGTGTCTCGAGAGGATTCCCTGCTGGCTGTGGCAGTTTCTGAAATGTGAGCACATGATGTCTGCAGCCTTCAACATTTCTTGTGCTCTAAAAACCCAATCATGAAAGGCACAAATCAAGCAGTGGGGATGTAACAAATGGCAAAGAACAAACAAAACAACAGCACTAAATGCATAAGGACACATGCCTCCAGGCAGCTTTGTCTTTTTGAAACAGAACTGTTTTGACACTTTTACTGACCACTCTTAGGTACCTTAAACATGTAAGAATTTGTAATGTTTGACTGTGTTTTTCTAGGTGTTGTCTCAAAACTTGCCACCATGCAATGGTTCTGTAAACTTGCTGATTTTGTGTTTGTAATTCATGTATTATATGTTTGTCATTGTACATGTTCAGTTTTTACTATAGTGGTGTGTATGTTTGGGCCTAAGAATAAAAGCCAGGTAATATGCAGCAGATTCCAGATACATATATTAAGGAGGATGTAAGTCATGTGTCACTGGCCAGGCATCAGGGTTCATTAATCCACTAAGACTGTTGTGCTTTTGTACAAGGGAAAAAAGAGGATTCCTAATTTTGTACTGAAAGTGTAAATACAATTTTTTTTTTAATGGCTTTATTTGCAATAGCTAATTGTGTTGCTCACCAAAATGTGTTTTGTTAACTGCCCAAAAGATGCATTTGCTGCCACATACCAGAATTGTGCAGTCATTGTTTTATGCTGGTGTTAATTAAATGGATTTTTTAGACACACCAATGTCTCGGCTTTAGGTATGACAGTGTTTGTCTATATTTGGAGCACCCTGTCATAAAAATTTATGGTTCCCAGATAACTGCTCAGAGAGCTGCTAACATGTCTGTAGACTCTTGTTTGGAATCAAAAACACTTAAATTAACTCACAGGCTTTACTTCAACTCTATGTAAATGTTTAATTAAACAAAGAATATTGTCCTGTCACACTGCTAGTAGTCTAATTTTAGTGACATATCTACTTAAATATTTCACATTCACTCCAAGGCTATGTTTTTATTTCTTTTCTTCTTTTTTTTTAAAGTTTCTTACATAATATGCAGCCAGTGCATCACTCAGGACATCACACAGCTGGAGACAGGAGCACACAAGGGGCTTTTCAGTCTTCATTGTTAGCCCAGCTTGCTTCTACTTCTTTTTCTTCTTCTTCTTATTATTATTATTATTGTTGTTGTTGTTGTTGTTATTGTTGTTTTTGTTGTTTTGCAACCATAGCACTTGCTGCGTTTAACACAGTAGGCGTGAAAGAAGCTGAAAAACATCGTTTTTTGTGGCTCCATTCTGGCCAAACTGGTATCTTACTCCTCAGTGGATCTCCTCATGTGTGAATGTTGATTCACACTGCAAAATTAATCTAGAAAGAAACAGTTACAGTAAATTCATTTGGAACCATTCACTTTACACCCTGCTGACACATACAGGGAGCCAATTTTGCTTTGACACACATACAGGGAGACCTAGGTATCTGAACCACAATCTCTTCCATTAATGGGCCTTGCCAGAAGCTGCTTCAAAGCCTTTGTGATAGAGCTGATGTTTCATTGTTTTTGAACATTTGTCTGCATTAAACCTTCGAGCGTGGCTGGAGCATCTTCTAGCTTGGCCAGTTAACTTGAGGAATAATAAAACCTCTGACATACAGAGAATGTTGCTACAATGGGTTCTGCTTTGGGTGAAACTTCATCTTATAAATAGAATTATTTTTCTTCAGCATGTTTCCATGAGGAAGAGTAAAGCTCTTAAAGTAGGACAGGCTGCTTTTAAGCATTACAGTCTCCTTGGATGACTCTATATGTACTGTACTCTCCTTATTTTTTTTTTTTTCTATCAGTTCTAATCTGCCCTTTTCTCAGCTTGTCATATAAACAAAGAGGCCAGTGCCTAAATATTTAAAGTATAGATTTTTTTTGTACTATACCCCCCTCTCTCTCTGTCTCTCCCTCCCTCTCTCTCTCTCTCCCTCTGTCTCTGCTCACTGGTGCGCGTCAGAGTTTGCGCAAGCAGCCAGCTTCTCCGCCTCTCTGTGTAGTACACTACAGCGCTGCTCCGTCTCTCCCATTCACCACAGTTTACTATCACACTCGGACGGAGCGCGTACAAAGGTGCTGTTCTTCCTCCTCTCTTTATCCCGCTTTGGATTATCACTGTGTTTTTCATCATGCTGGAAGTGGAAGGTAGGAAGACCCCCCAAAAAACAACATGTATGCGGCTTTCATACCGTCATTTTCCGCAACAACGTAAACTTTATTTGTCCCTCCTCGGAACATTTTTGGTTATCTCTGGTTGTGTCCGTCTTGTCACTTTAACTTAGGTCAACCGCTGACTTTGACAAGTGTCATGTAGTGATTTTTCGAGTAAGAAGTCAATGAGAGCTTAAACGTTAATGCTTTCGTTGTGTAACCGGGAGGAGTTTCTGTCCGTGTGCGTAACGCCATGATGCTGAATTTCATCAATGAAGATCTTCAGGAATGTCTGAAACAATACCGTTTTCTTGTATGATTTATATGACATGTTTAAAAATTAATAATAATGATAATAATAATAATAATGATAATAATATGTTTGATGCAGTGGCAGCCGCTGCTATTTTGGTCTTCTGTGTGCTTATCTCCTTTGTCTTGAATAATTCAGAAAGTTCTTTGATCTTGGCAGGAAATATAGGCTTTGACTTATCATCTACATGTAGGGTGGACTCAAATTGTATTTAGGCGGACCCTACAAATAAAGAAGAACTGTTTACATGCAGGAATCCTTAAGACTCTAGGCTAAAACAAATAAGGCTCAGGGGTGGCAGTAATCGAAAAGATTAGTTAAACTATATTAAAAAAGGGTCCGGAAGTGGCTTAAAATATTAAGCCTTGTGGTGTTTTCTGAATTCATGTCTGAATCTCTTTAAGAAAATTTGACATATACCTTCAGCTTAACTCCGTATCTATTGAGAAATACACAGATGCTTCATTGACCATTTAGTATTCTCCAAGCAGCCTCTTGTTGCCAAGAAACAATAAGTCATGTTTTCAGTAAGATGAAATACAGGCTCATGTTTTGCTGCAGGTTAATGATTCTCCGGGATTTTTTTGTTTTTGTTTTTGTTTTTTTAATCTGACCACACACCGGATTGGTGTGCAAGGTTGATTCATGTAATGTTCTTCTTTAATGAGATGCTGTTGCTGGGTTTCTTTGCTGTGCTGCAGCTGGAAACGTAGACCTGGCTGGGGTCGCAAGTGCACTAAGTAGAGGATTTGGTTGAAAATGAGGACAGCACTTACAGCCTGGAACAACCTGTAATTATTCAGTGGCTCAGGTATACCTGGCTCGTTCCAGGGATAATTAGAGCAACAGGATTTGAAGTTTTGCTTAAGCTGAAAAAAAAAGTAATGTGGACTTTAGTGGTCTTTTTCTTTCTCCCTCACTCTCTCTCTCTTGTTCTCCTCTCCCTCTGCCTCATTCATGTTAATGGAGAGATGCTGAGGGCGGAAGTGTAGGCTGCTGCTAGACACTAATATAGCCATTCTAGAAAACAGGCATTCACATTTAAGGGATCATCTATTTCAATATTTCTTTTACTGGTCGCTCCACGCTCATCCATCCTGCTCCATTTTCTCTCTCTTCTTTTCTCCCTCCAGTGAATGGGACCCCGGCCAGTCAGCTGTCCACTCCTCATTCGGGAAAATCTCCCAGCCCCTCCCCAACCAGTCCAGGCAGCCTCAGTCGACGCAGGGTAAGAACAGGAACACACAGGCGCACTCACAAGCACACACAAACAGTCACCCTGTAGCATTTAGTGACTCCAAATCACAAAACCTATAACACGATTATTCTATGTTCTCAGGAAAAGGACAAAGCCGGGACTGAGCATAGGCCGACTACATCTTAGAGTCACTAGAATATGAAGAAACCACAACTTCCCAACATCTTTAGTATCTCAGAGGGGGTGGGGCATTTGACCTCACCCAGTGCTGCTCTGGGCTTCTAAGGGTCACATTAGGATCCATGTTAACAGTTTTCAAATGCAATCGTTCATTTCATGCAGATATTTTAAGACATTCCCACATATTCTGTCCCTCATGAAGAACTCTGTCTGCTTTCGGCAGCTCAACACTAAATAATGTTATCACTGACTTATTGAGATCACCTGATCTGTCAGTCAGTAATTTGTGCAATATCTGATGTAAAGATGAGACTGAATGACTGGCTGATTGGCTATGTGAGCAGTCTGCCCCAATCTTCAGTTTGTTTTTATTTTGCAAAAATTGGATTGCATCCTTCTTCAGGCGCCAGGCATTGCATTGCATTGCATTTTAGCATCTTTCAGCAAAAAGATACAGATGGAATCTGTACCAACTTCTGATATAGATTCTTTTTTTTATCAAGTCACATTATTTTGTACATGTCCACTAGTGTAAATGATTTAGAAACACATTTTATACTAGTCTATTTGATTATTTAAGCCATTTTTTTCTTTTTGTCATGTATTCTGTCATTGGCCTGTTAAAACACCTTAATCCTAATCTGTTTTCCATAACTAACAGGAGAGAAAGAGGAGCAGAGATCATACTGTATACAATGTATGGCTCATTGTTAATGTATAAAAATACTACTGTACAGAGCAGGAGCATGCAACTCAAAAGGAAAACCTTGAATTCAACATGAAATTTCTTGAGTTCATGTACAGCGCGTGCGCATGTATGGGTGTGTTCAGGATCAAAGTATTTGTTAATCCGGTCCTTGACAGTGATGTTGGTGAGCTTTTAAGAACAGCCCCAAGCCTAATCACTCAGTCTTCTCACAGCAGCTCTTAAATTTGCAGGAACTCTAAGCCTGCTGCTGTTTTAGTTCCTTTTCCCTACTAAACAAACACTCACACGCTCAGTTCACCTCAGCCTCTGGAGTACAAAGCTGCATATATGTGAACCTGTATTCATATAGGGGTCCACCTGCATATGTCTCATGTTTTTCTAAAGCACATTGACTGAAACTCACTGTGTGTTTGCATCGCTTTTCTGCCTGACTGCAGGGATGCAGCTAGGATTTATGTTGTAACTATTTAGGTATTTATTTACACAGGCGGTTTTTATGGGAGGAAAGGCAGGGTCATTACCTTTTGTGTATATAAATGTGTGTGTATGGCTGTGTGTATGCATGACTGTATACTCTAAAGTCAGCTTAGATTAAGGAATCCATTTCTTGGGTTTACAAGATTCAATCTTGTGCTATATTCCATGAACTAGGAAGCATAGATGGATGGTAGAGAGTCTGAATCCATCAGGGATATGTTATATTGATGTGATCTGAAGGTCACCCAGGACGACAGTAACACATCAGATTTGAGTTGTAGCTGCCGAGGTGTAACAGAGCTTCCACATTCATCTGAATTATGGAACTGGGTCATTACCGTTTACAGTGTTAAGAGGAAACGTGTTGGCACGTGTGCACACTTATAAACTCTACCTCCCTTTTTGTCTACTTTGCTCTGGATAAATAAATGTGGGGCAGTTGTAGTAGAAAATTATACTGCTCAATTTCTGCCTCTTCCACATTTTCAGGGAGATTATGAAAATTCTGTGTTAGAGAAAATAGAAAAAAAAAACTACCCCTTTACTCTTCAAATGCAACCACACTACCCATCTTTTTGTTGTCATAGCCTTCTTAAATTAGTTTTCTAGTGTATTTCAGACCTCATGTTACAGCAGTTAAATTCTAGTTGAGTGTCTGTTTCTCAAAGAGGGATTATTCCTGGCTCTACACCAAACTTGCAATGGCTTTGACTGCTGTAAGGAAGGGAGGAAGCCTCACAGGCCATTATCTCTCCCCTCGACTCTGCAGCTCCACATTCTTCAGCCATATTACGATGTAATTCTCTTCTCGACTTCTTACTTCTTCTATCTGCCCTGTTACAGATTTCCTCCCTGTCCCTTCCCTCCCTGACACCTTCTAATTTCTCTTTTACAGCATCTCCCAGCCATTCTTCCACCCATCCCCCTCTCGCCTCCCCATATGAAAGGATATTAACTTCCTGTGGAGATATTATATTCCGCCATTTCCACTTCTTTGAGAAGTAGGCACTAAGTGCAAGACCTTATTTCCGCATTTTCAGTCCTTCTTTGTGACTTATGTGTAAACATGCATGAATAATGGCACATGCAGAGTACCTGTGCACCCCCCAAAATAATTAAAGATGAGGTTTAGATGTAAAATGAAGGTTAAATAAAACAAATAAAAGAAAAAAATCTATTTCCTAAGCAGCCACAGAGCCTCAGTGACCTACTCCAAGTGTTGCATTTAACAGTTCACCTCGCTGGACCCTGCATTTAAACACTTAGAGGCACTTTGCTGCCTGAAGTAGGTTGCTAGCACATCTAGGACCATCACAACCTATTTCCCCCAAGCAGAGTGTACAGACATAGCAATGCACCATGGCTTTTTTCCTTTCATGCATACACAGCTGTAAGCACACAGACACACACAAATCTTCAGAGACGCTGCACACAGAATAACTTACATGCTTGCTTCTGTGGAACACTTTTACAGAGAAAATTTGTGCACAAGCGGGAGACAGTGGCTCGATGCACCCTTACACATGTGTGTTTTTTGAATTTGGTGCTCTCTGC
Source organism: Paratilapia polleni (assembly GCA_015106735.1). Taxonomy (NCBI): domain Eukaryota; kingdom Metazoa; phylum Chordata; class Actinopteri; order Cichliformes; family Cichlidae; genus Paratilapia; species Paratilapia polleni. Next base: position 15,407 of record VUQI01000121.1, on the reverse strand, counting down.
GACCCATTTTTATTAATTGTCAAGCGAAGCATGAAAGTGTGGTCTACATTCACAAAAGCCGTCCACCCCCCCGCCCTCCTACCTTGGACTTCTTTTGGGCTTTTCAAGGCCACTTGCCTCACTGAGAGCATCCTGGATTTACATTTTCATTTTGATTTAATATTTTATATATACAACCTAGAGACACATTAATCCATGCAGACACACTCCCTCAACACACTTTGTTTTCTGTCAATATCAGCTCTGAAGCATAATTCAATGTGAGGCCGAGGTCACTGCTCTTTCCTGTCTGCCCGCTCCATTTGGCATGAAAACAAATAAACAGAGATCTGTTGTTTAAAAAAAAAATAAATAAAAAAGACAGTGCATTAAGAGTAGTGACTGACGGACAGAAGGTGTATGTGCCAGCAGCTGTGATACATTCGGGAGAGTATAAGAGAAACAAAGTGCTAATTGTTATCTGTAGTGTCACCTACATCCTCCTCTCACTTAATCCATTCACGTCTGTAATCCATTGAATTGCATGCTCCATCTCTCGTTCATGTAATGTGTTGGGTGATTCATTATTAAATTATTTGGGTGAGTATGTGTGAAAGAGAGAATGCCGACTGAAGGAGAAAGTGTGCATTATGAACTTCTTATTAATGTCTCATCCATTCCCTTGAGTATATTGTTACTGAAGATTGTATTTGTTATTTTTGGTTGTAATATATTTCTTTGTTTTATGTTGTGTTTATGTCATTAGCTGGTTTGTTTCTGTGACTGCCAAAAAGACTGGCTGCATCACATGGTGGAACTGAACTGAAACAGCATTTTCTTTTTAGCATATTAGTTTTTCTTTTGTTTGTTTGTTTTAAAAAAGAATTGGTCCTCCCAATTATTTGCTAATGATTCAAATACCACTCATCTCTAAAAGGGCTTCATGATAATTCTGGCGCTTCCATTAACACAGATTTTTGTAAACACGTCAATTATCGACATGTTTTTGTGGTTTCGTCATGTGATGCTGCTTTCTCTTCTTGGCTCATTTGTTTTTGTTTGCTAAATGTATTCATTTTCATTTGTTGACGTCATCATTAAATTCATTGTCATTTAATTTTCATTTTGTGGTCTTTTTTTCTCTTACTCCTCTTTTATCTCGACACTGTCATTTCTGTTCCTCGTGTTACATCAGTATAGTTATGAAGATGGTGATTTTTTTTTGTTTGCCAGTGCATTTATCTGTGGTTCTCCTTTGTTAGACTTGCCTGCTGTGTGTCTTCAGCAGAGCAGAACGGCTATTACAACACAAACAGTCTCAGAGGGGCATTTATCTTCCATTTCCTACTGCTTTTATTCTGGATTTTTTTTTTAATGTGGGCGGGGCAGCCTAAGTCTCCCCTTCTTTAATTTTCCCTGAAGTATTTAATCAGGTTCCTGTGATTCCCTGGGATTGCAGTCCATAAGGATTGTGATTAGAAACCTTCGCTGTGTCCAACTGGCAGAGCAGAAAGACAGAATCCCCCAAATGGTTTTGGTCTTTTTATGAAAGTCAAGCAGATTATGTTTTCTATCTGTCTAGACACCAAAGAAACATCTCCTGTACCCTGTATTCTTATAAAAAAAACAATAAAAAGCCCCATTAGCATCAAATCTTATTAGATTTTACCACCAAAGTAAACACTAATAAATCTTGCTTTTGCTGGATATTGCTTGACAGTGAAAGTGAAAAGGGAGAGGTCTGGCCCTGTCAGCCTGAGGGACAGAGAGCAAAAAAGCCTTGCCATGTGTGTTGTAATCAGATTCAAACAGAGGCATGGAGGACAAACCTGGCATTACGCTTAAGTTGGTTATGTAAATGTGTGGTGCATTTTTAATGTTCAGCGGTACAGTTGACAGATTTCCTTTTCAGCTGCAGAATAAATGATTCTTTCTGGTGTATTAATCTACTTCTGAGATGATGCTCCACATTTAAGGTCAACCATGGACATCCTGTTTAATTCCTATTTATGAGCTGATCAGTATGCAGTTGCTGAGTGTTGCCCTCGCAGGTCTGAAGAGCAGTGGCTCCAGCCATGATGTAAAAGGTTTGTCAGTGTGTTCTCTAGTGTTGTGAGTCATAGCTACAGCAAAGGTGTAGTGATGTAGAGCTAGGAATAGTGTATTGTGCAACAGGGAGAAAGCTGGAGTGTCTAACAATAACAAGACAGTTTCTGCCAAATCTCATGATCAATATCAACCAGACCAGACTCCATACATTTTTCTGTTGCTTCACCACTCTGTCTCTCTCTTTCTGTGGTTTCCCACTCTGTCTGTCACCCCATCTGTCTCATAGTTTTCCGCACAGGAATAAGAGACAGAAATTTCATAGAAGGCTGAACCTATCTCTCAGCTCGCAGACAGGAAGTGGCCATATATAGGCTCCTGCCTCTACACTGGAAGCTGCTGTTCTCCTCTCTGTGAACAGTTTCCATAGCAACAGCATTTTGTTTCCCTCAGTGGCAGGAAGACAGAGATAGGAGTTCAAAATGAGAAAGCGAGTTGAGGACAGGACTGGATGTACGATAAGAACACAAGAGAGGTAAATATCTGAGTCGGGATGAGAAAATAAAAGAGCAGAATAAGGATGTTTTTTGAGATAAAGCACAGGAGGGTCATCGGCTTTATGGGTATTAAGTGGGTTTTCTTGTTCCGGGATGAGTGCCCAGCCAACAACAACATTACATAAACCAAACTGAGCCTGACTCACAGCTACATTTACCTATGTGCTTTTCAGGTCACAGCAGCTGAGATGAGTAAAGGAGCAGACAGCTACTGTGGCAGAGATACAGGGCAGATGAGCTCTGTAAATAGTTTTCAGATCCAAGTCATTACAGCCATGGCTTTTATCCCAGTCTGTCATGACAGCAAGCTCTCCAGAATTTACAAATGTTCAGGACAGTTTTCTTTTTTTTTTCTTCTTCTTTTTTTTTAAATCAGAAGCACAGTATGCGATTTAAGTTGGCATAAATTCAAAGCTGCATTCAGAAGTTTTCTTTTATAAGCTTTTACTCATACACTGTATATAAAAGATGGAAATAACCACTGTGACATCACTCACTGGGTTCAAACCAATGTTCTGAAGCCTCAACTTTGGTTTAATGGCTGTCTCCGTGTTGTTTTTAGAGCAGGAAGTTACCATGTTTGGACTAGAGGATCGAGTGCTAAGTTATCAGCTAGCAAACTAAGTAACATTATTGCATTGAAAGTCTCCAAAAGGCATCAACACCACAATCAAGTCAGAATCAGTGACTTGAAAATAGCAGAGGTGACAGCAATATATTATAGCCACATGTATAGGCATCGAGCTGTTGGACAAAGCAGCTGCAGCCCTAATAATGCAGGTTTAGGCTTTAGTTTAAATGAGTGGGTTATAAGAAGAGTTTTTAGAAAAGGGAGAAATTAGTTTTAGACAACAAAATAGTTGTTTGTTTTTGGGTTTTTTTTCACAGGGCTGGGCATTTTAACATGGGAGTCTGTGTGGATTGACTGGTGTTTGGAGCCAGCCTCAAGTGGGCATTAGAGGAACTGCATGTTTTAAAACTTACTTTTCAGCCCCTGAGGTTTCTTCTTGCTTTTAACATGCCATAATGTTCATCCATCCATCCATTTTCATAACCGGCTGTCCAATTCAGGGTCGTGGGGGAGCTCACATAAGGCGAAAGGTGGGGTACATCCTGTACAGGTCACCAGTCCATCACAGCCATGCCATAATAATGTGTTACTAAATACTTTTATGCTCAGTGACCCCTCCTTTAACATATCACCTTGTTTGAAAAGCTTGCTGTATTATCATCACAACATGAATTCAGCAATACTTTGTACATGTTTCGATCTCTTCTAAGAGGCAATTCATAAGTGAATAGTACAATGTGGTATAAGGGAGAGCATCAAAAATATATCTGGCTACACATATAATAAAGGAAAAATGCATTATCTCCTGGGGAACAATACTTTGAGGTTCTCACTAGTCATTTCCTTGGCTCATGCATGACACATGTGACCATTTACAAAGCAAACCACACTTGCTAATAATGCACAGCGGCCAAGTTGCTCCACTTATATTTTAGAGGAACTGTGATAGTGTGTGTTTCCATCACTGGCCAGGCTGCATATTCCAACTGCAGCTATTGGATTTATTCAAGCACTGGAAACGCCCCAACCCTGAGGACTGTCTGTAAGCCATGAGAGAATGATGTGAGCAGAGGGGAGATTGAAAAAGAGTAAGGAAGGTGGAAAAATATACTGAACACATGAAAGATGTTCACCTTCTGAATGAAACATGATCAAACTGTCCTAGTATAGTATAAAAGAATCTGAATCCAACAACAGAGTTTGGCAGAGAGGCGAACATAAAGATAGACAGGAGTGGAAAAGAAACAGAAATACAAGAGGGGTAGATTCTCATTTACAGTCCCGACTAGATACTCCCCATTCTTGTTGCTTCCATGACAACCAGACAGAAGGTTACAAGGTGGAGGGCATAATGAGTTTTTGTTTTCAGATAGATGCAGACGCCTCTTCTCAGCCTCTCCCTTTCACTTTAATGACCCCCTACTTACTATCCAGATGAAAGGCAGCATTCATCTGCCTTTATTAGTATCACCAAAACCCATGTTTTTATCTTTTATTGAAGGTAATAGTAAGGAGTGGAGAAAAAAAGGGTAGGAATTACTTCCAGTTGTGAGGTGAATGGAGAGGAGCTTATTTGGATGCAATCGTCTTTCTGATATGGACGCACACAGGGGGATTGCTGACTTATATTCACATCACCGGCTCAAGTAAATCTGTTCAGACTCATATTTTTTATGAGCACAGTATACACACAGCACAGGCCAGAGCGTTACATCAGAAAGATATGCAAACACAGACACAGCAGTAAGGATGTTGTGAGGATAAGGCAGATTGCAAAGTGTTCCTTTGTCTATTTTTAAACATACATATTTATTTTGGCTAGGACTGTAGCAGAAGGAACTGTGATTGTAATTTTTTTAATTTTTTTATTGCGATTGTAGATTACAGACTATTTTGGGTAATACCACAGATTAGAAATAAACCCCTTGCCATCCTGCTCTCCCTCTTTGCAGGGGTCCCAGGGTTCTTCCACCTCTCTGTCTTCCACTAAAGGTTCGAGCCCAGTGGAGGATGGCGATGGACTTGTTACTGAAGGTGAGGAAAAATAAAATGTCCCATCTTGTGTTGTACTGGCAAATATCATGCATGTCTGAATCATGCACATGACCTTTGATGCATCTCTTTCTTCCGTCGCCATAGTCTGATTTGTACATGATGTTCTCAGCGCCTTTCTGCTCCCATAGTGTCTTACTCATCTCTCTGTACCGCTGCTTTGAAAGGCTGGAGAGTTATGATTCTAATATGTGACATTTTCATCTTGATTTAATTTACTTTAAAAGAGTCCAGAGGACCTTTTTTTCAGATGTTATAAGTAAATTCATGAATTACCACTTAGCTGAGCATCAGCATATTATGTTGTATTTGCATCTTCCCTGCAGCTGAAGTTCTAGTTGATGAGGTTCCAGCTGTTCCATCCTATATATCAGACCGTTACAAGGTGGGACGGATGTTGGGAGATGGGAATTTCGCAGTCGTCCGGGAATGCGTGGAGCACTCCACAGGACGAGAGTATGCTCTGAAGATCATCAACAAGGGCAAATGCAGAGGCAAGGTAAACAAACCTGCACAAAGCAGGGCACAAAAAGCAAAAACTGTACTCTACAGGTCTTTTACATGGACCACTTCCACTCCATTTTTAGGGTAATATCTCTGTTTCCTTTAAAAGATTCTACTTTGCACTTGGAGTCATTTGAATGTCTTTTTACTAGGAGCACATGATCCAGAACGAGGTGGCCATCCTTCGCCGGGTCAAGCATCCAAATATCGTCTTACTCATTGAGGAGGTTGACACTTACAATGAACTTTACCTGGTCATGGAATTGGTCAAGGTGTGTGGCCATATTTGTATACTATTTCTTTATGTGTTTGTGCACTGGTTGGGGACAAGTAGGGACATTTTACCAAACTGAGATAATGGATAGCTGTGTTCTCTTATATATAATGGTGATCATTATCTCAAATCTAAGCGACTTAAAGGGGCAGGGAGGCAGAAACAGTGACAGAGACAGAGGAGCAGCATTCAGCCTGTAAAGCAAATGATGAATTTCCAACCAGTCACACAATTTGGGACTAGAGAGAGAATCCATCAGTGGCCCAGGGAGCTCGTGTGTTCACATTCTTCATTCTCGCTCGCTCTCTGAGTCAAGAAATGTTTGTGCATAATTCAGGAGCCAGGAATGTGATCCATCTGTTCGTGCTGTGGTGTGGAGTACTACAGAATATAGATGAGAGGCAATCTGTGGGAGAAGTGTGTGTACTTGTGACACATGTCCAAAGTTTGAGGATCGAGAGGAGGCTGTGGATGAATGAGGTGAAAAGAGTTGCTGCTAAAATGACAGGGACCAAGAGAAGGAGAGAGACAGATAGATGATTTGAAAGGAGAGGCAAAGGATAGGAGCAGAGAGCAAGAAAGAGAGAAATTTTATATCCACTAGTATGGTATACTTTAGTGTTCTGTTGCCTGGTCCTGTTCAGGCCTTTAGTTTAAACTGAGGAATAACTTAATAGCCAATAGTATAATCAGAGAATATTTTGTTATGCAGTTACAGGAAGACTCTTCTCTAAAGGAATATGGTGCGGAAAAGGTTAACTGGCTGTACAGAAGCCTGATTTAAACCCCAACATCTGGGATGCCAATTGTGGACCTGGATTAATTTCTCACTGATTGACTTCAGCAGCCAGGTTCCAAAACCTTGTAAAATGCCTCCAAATTTACCGCAGTATATTAATGTCCATATACTTTTGCCCTCCAGTAGTGGAGGTAGGGAAGTAAAGATGTATTAGTTAAAGCCTGAGCTGGCATTTGACAGCTCTCATATTTAAACCGCTGCCATTGTGCAGGTCAAACCCTCACAGTGTGCTGTGCTGTGCTGTTCTAGGATAGAGAGATTCAGCACTATTTTAAGCCTCTGTTCCACTTAGTCCACTCAATGAGAGAAGCAAAGAGGGGATGAGAGAGAGAGAGTCAGAAAAAATGAAAAATATGAGAAATGAGACAGAGAAAGGCCTAATAAAATGAAAGGGAAATATTCAAGACAAGGGGTGGAGATGTTTCAACCCAGGTGAGGAATGAGGACAGAATTTACCCCCTCTGCTGCTGAGCAGACGAAAAAGACTTGCAGTTAAATGAACTTTTTAGCCTCTTTTCAGCAGAAAAGACGAGCAACTGTGAAAACTTGGATGTGAATCTGTTCCGTTAGTGTGAAAACACCAAACAAACTCTCGTAACATTCCTAATACTGACCCGTCCATCATGACTTGTCCACAGGGGGGAGATCTGTTCGATGCCATCACCTCTGCCAACAGATACACTGAGAGAGACGCCAGCGGCATGCTCCACAATCTGGCCAGCGCCATCAAATACCTCCACAGCCTCAACATTGTGCACAGAGACATCAAACCAGAAAACCTGCTGGTGAGTTCACACAGATTGTATACATGTAACTTGCCGCAGTGTAGTTGCCCCTCCTTTTCTCCATTCCCACCGCCTTTCTGAATGATCAATGAAGTAATATCACTCACTACGGACTCTCACAGAGCAGAGATGACTCATCTCTGCTGCCCTCACACCTTCTGCACACTCCTTCTCCAGCCTCCCTCGTTTGTTCTTTCCCTCCCTCCTTCTCCCTTCTGTCAACCTCCTCATTGTCATCGTCTAACTTCAGCTGCTTCTTTTGCCCCCTCTCAGTCAGTAATAGAGATGGTTGGGCCAGATTTGAACTTTAAAAACAGTCTTCTTCAAAGCTTTTTAGTGGCCACATTTACCCCTGCTGAGCTAGAGCTACAGCGTATTTTGCTGTGTTGGCTTCTACTCTACAAGGAAATAAGAAATGCTGATGCTGAATGGTTTAAAAAGGTGGCCTTTTATTTATTTAACTTTTTAAAGGTAATGATATGCAGATTAACCATAAATTGCAGGTGGACAAAATAACCGAGACACCTGACATTTACAATAAATATTAACTCCACAAAATCTGACTTTGTTTTTTTTGTTTTTTTTGTTTTTTTGTTTTTTAACAGAAAAAAAGCTTTAGAACATTGTAGCAAACAGCTTTTTTCCTCACACATGTAGCAAACACCCAGCAACACTAGCATTTGTTATATTTTTGGCCACATAAATGCTTCATTGTGCTCAAAAGCTGGTCACTCACTTTGTCTGTAGATGTAGGTGTAGGGCAGATAGAGTAGCTACAGCTATGAGCTGGTAAGCAACACTTTAAGTGGTGAAATTATTAATAGAAACCCCTGTCACATACATGTTTTAATGTAAACAAGTGTTCCTATTCTGTATAAGGAGGTCAGAGTGTGTTTGTAGTCATCATTCTAATCATATTGATCTCATTGCTGAAAATTTAAACATAGTTTGTGCATGTGTGTGTTTAGGTGTATGAACATGCAGATGGCAGCAAGAGCCTTAAACTGGGAGACTTTGGTTTGGCGACTGTGGTGGACGGACCCCTCTACACTGTCTGTGGGACCCCAACATATGTAGCACCTGAAATCATTGCAGAAACAGGGTAAGAGCAGCAGTTGCAGTTGCAGGCACCTTTAACATCTTACTTCAATATGATAGCCAATGTATTAGTCATGTCTTAATGCATTTAGAATAGTGGCTCCTTGTCCTAAAGATAATGCTCTTTGCTCACCTTGAATTAATTTCTCTGTCTTTGTGCAGGTATGGCCTTAAGGTTGATATCTGGGCAGCTGGAGTCATCACCTACATCCTCCTGTGTGGTTTCCCACCCTTTCGAGGGTAAGTTGGACAGCAAGCCCCACTCTGCAAATAATCTCATTTTCTGCTGTAATGTCATTCTTGAAACTGTGTTTTGTGGGTCCCTCTACTGGTTGGTAAACGTATTGCATCTTTTCTTGTAGGCTGTGTTAATCTGACCACTCTTTTATTAATATACACCCATTCGTGTAAACACGTTTTTGTTTTTTTCTTTTGTTTTTTGCAGGAGCAGCGACGATCAAGAAGTGCTTTTTGATCAGATACTAATGGGACAGCTAGAATTTCCTCTACCATACTGGGACAATGTGTCAGAGACAGCCAAGGTAAATATCTGCTGTATGTCTGACTGGTATGAATGGATCAACATGCTGTAGGAAATTCACTTTACATATGGAAAGAGTAAAAACTAACCACTGTTTGCTTTTTGCTGCAGGAGCTGATTCGATCCATGCTGGAGGTGGAGGTAGATAAGAGATACACTGCCCTCCAGGTGCTGGAGCACCCCTGGGTCACTGTAAGTACAGTGTTAGTAAATCTGTTTAATCGCTTTGTTTTCACAAAAACACAGAATTTACTTCCTCTCCTCCTTTGTCTAATACAGGACGAGGGTCTATGTGAGAATGAGCACCAGCTGTCAGTAGCAGGAAAGATAAAGAAGCACTTCAACACCAGTCCAAAAGGCAATGACACCACCGCAGGAGTGTCAGTCATTTCTGTAAGTAACAGTTAAAAACTAACTGGTCTGACACATTATTTGGTTCACCTAATGCTGTAGCTATTACACTAAGTTGCATCAGTTTATAGAGAAGTCAGCAGATTTCTGCAACACGTTTCTGAGTGCACTTTGTGTCTTGAGGCATTTCTGTTTTTCAAGTGGTGTTTAGATTGATTGTGCTGATTTTCTCTTTGTTGTTCAGTTGGATGACAGCTTTTCTATGCAGAGATCTGGGTCGTTGGATTTCTACCAGCACCCGGCCATGTACTGGATAAGGTACGCCAGGTTTCCATAGAGACACGACTGGGTCACAAATCAGCGAGAAATCAAAACAAACCCAAACAGTGTCTCTGAAATTGATGTCTCCCCTTCCCCTGCGTGCTGCCCCGCTGACTGGCTGCTGCTGTGCTGCTTTGACAGCCTCGTGTTGTCCCCGCTCTGTGCTTTTTGTGCTCGGCTTTTTGCTTCTCTCCTTTCATCCCTTACTTGTTGTAAACACGGATTTCATTCCTGATTACCTGCATCGTTGTGCATCACTGGCTACAGCCTTGTCCTCTGTGTTGTGTCACCTTTTTATCGGCGTCTCCTGGTTTTCTTAATGTGTGAATAACAGCGTGCTGAATTAGAATTACCCTTGCTAATGATTCACCTATACTTTTCTGCTGAACGTGTCCTACAGTGCTAAGTTAACAAACTGGTGATGCAAAGGTTTCCATTGAGTCCGTTTCTGTTTGCACAGTCCCTTTGTGAATGAAGCCTTCCCTAAGAAGTAACCCTGCACTGTTGCTTGTCTGAGTGAATTCCTGTGATGTTTTTTGCTTGATGCGACGCTCCCCACCTGGCTGCCTCCTCAAATACCAGGGCTTGTTATTGAGCTCCCATTACCTGACTCCTGTTGTGTGACTTTATCCACTGATTTATGGAGGACCATGAGGTTCATTATTATAAAGGTTACAAAACTTTAAGGAACATGGACACTGATGAGAGGAATTAAAAACAGGCTTGAATAAATTAATGGCAAATGAATTCATTAATGATCCGGTTTTAGATTTCCAACACGACAGAGTTTAGTTTGGTTGTTTAAAAATCCTGAACCTCAGGCCAGGATTAAGTAAATTTCACATTTACTCTGGAAGATTTCTGGTAAAAATCTGTTATTTAAAATAATAGTTTTTGTACAATTTCGCATCTTTTCTCATACTCTGAGAAAGACATTTCCACTTCAGTAACACTTTATAGAACATTTCATTCCAAAAAAAACACGTCAACTTTTTTTCTGGCTGTTGACAGTCCTTTCTGATTTGTGAAGTGATAAAAAAAATTTTTAAAAAAAGATATCCAAAATCTCCCCTGTAAAACCTTTACTGTGCCAGAAAAATGAAACAAGAATGATGAACCTGCTTTTATCCAAGATATTTTTTCTGGAAAAGATTGCAAATTTGTGCATGTTTAGATAGATTGTGCCTCAGATGCACACTCTATCTAAAAAATACAACAATTGTCATGCCCCCTGTTTTGTTCCCCTTGTTACTGTCCAATTAAATATTGATTAGCAACTCAATGATCATGTGCAAGGTTCTTCTGGTCCTCCATGCTGGATAATCCACTGTGCAACTGATGGATTTGATCTTAATGTTCTCCTCCTCCTCTCTTTTCAGGCCACCCCTCTTGATAAGGAGAGGCAGGTTCTCGGACGAGGATGCCACCCGGATGTGAAGCCACTGCCACTGCCACTGCAGATGATGCCAACTGTGAATTCAGTAACAACAACAAAAATACTACGGGCGGAGCCCCCCAGTTGCCTCCCTGGCCTGCCCATGGCCCCTCCCTCTCTGACCCCTGACACTTGCTCTGACCCCTCCCCAGACCCCAGACTCCCATCTGACTCTGATGACATCTCCATCAGCTCAGCCAGCATTGTCTGCTCCCCCAACTCGCCTTTCTAGAGAGAGGGCGAAGGGGAGTAGGGGGAGGAAGAGGAGAAAGGTGTGCAGAGGAGGAAGCAAGGAGGGAGAATCCTCATCCCGCTCCTCCCTCTGTATGGAGGAGGAGGAAGAGGAGTCATCCACTTTCTCACACACTCTCACCTACTGCTGGGGGTGAACAGTGGGAAAACTGTGGAGGAAAAGAAAAAAAAAATCAGAGAGAACATTACGCTTCCCTGAATCCATCTTTCCAAACCTGGAGGAAAGATGTATCAAGGGGCGGAAAAGAAGACGGGAGAGAAGTTGGGAGAAAGACTAAAGAGGCAACAAGAAACAGGGATCACGAGGAAGAGGGAAAAGGCCGAGTGAGGTGAAAGACTTTTGTTTATTTATTTTTAACATTTTCTCATCTGAGCACATGTTGTAGAGCTCAAGGAGCGAGAAAGGGCAACAGCACTGCTTACCCTTCAGTGATGATCCGGGCTCGACATGAAAACTTCTTTAAGGTGGAACAGCTCTACAAGGCAATATGAGAATATGGACCAATGTTCATGTTTTATTGAACCTTATTTATTCATAATTTATTCACAACATTTTTTGATATGTATTTCTCTTTTTCATAAAAAAAAAAGTTTTTATTGACTTCTCCTTAGAGCTTGGTTGAATTAAAATAATGGAAAAGTGCTTAGAAGTAGAGTACACAAATGTTTAAGTAGGCGACAGTAGACGTGATGAAAACATAATGTTTGAAAACGAGCTACAATATGTGTGAAAGGAATTTTCTTCTTCTTTTTTTTTTTTTGGTTGTTGTTTTTTTGCAAAATACGTTAAAAACTGTGTTGATGGAAAAAGATAAAAGACAGAACAAAGACAGCACTTGTCCTGTAATTCTGTGCTCCACACAGTATTGGCGCTGCCTTCCCGTAACGTTGAATTGCAGTCATACAGTTTACATTTTACACAGACTGCTACTAAGACAACAATGGTGCATTTGATTGCTCCGTGTAATTTTGTTAACTGCTCGGTTCATGACATCTTGATACACAAAACTCAGCAGCATCCTGGTGCTTGTGTAGCAAACTCGACATCTGAACCATGTTTCCTCAAGGCATACTTTTTCACAATGACATCACACTAATTTTTATATTCTATGATTCTCATTTTTATGAACACTAGAGACATGTTTCATCGACATGTCCCAGCTATGGTTGGTGCAGTTCAAGTGTCCCACTTATATGGTTAATTAGATATGTTTTAGGTGGTAAATGTGTACAGTTAACAGTTCACAAGAGCTGCCTATTTGCACAATTGCACTGCAGTCTAGGTGCAGTGAGACAGGACTGAGAGAATGACAGTATGGATGCCCGAGAACCAGCAGTACAGCAAAAAGGATGGAGGAGAATTTATTTCAGCTCTGTACAACCTCATTCATGGCTTCATTTCTTCAGATGAAAGCATGACAGACATACAGTAGCCTATTCTTATAAAAGAAACTGTTTAGTGATGAAGTATTGTTTATATGTTATGTAAATAACAATTTTATTTATTTTGATAGTTCATAATACAGTATATTTCTTTACTAGTAGTCAGTCTATGAAAATTGTAAAAAAAAAAAATAAAATAAAATAATAATAACAACAAGATCAGTCATACATGCGTATCAATCAGTCAGCAAAGAAAAAAATAATCTACAGGAGATCATCAGGTGGAAGTGAAACATAAAGTATGGGCGAGTTGACGAGGATTTTGACCCGACATTGTGCCACTTGGATGGATCTGTAGTGGATAAGTGGAAGGGACCATCATCTTTGCCTCACACTGGGAATGATGTCACTTCTTTGGAAAAGCAGCCAGTAATATGGTTTCCCTTAAGCTGATGTGAGATAAGAGACGAGAAGCCAGATGAGTGAGAGAAATACAGAACAGCATTAGTGTTTTTGTTTTTGGGTTTTTTTTGCAGATGATCTCCCTGCAGTCGTCACACTTGTCAGACTCTCTGTATTTATTCTCATCGGTAATGTGCTGCCATATTGACCAGATCAGTATGTATTTGTTGTGCTCTCCAGCACACGGACACATGGTTTACCAAAGTGCTCTCACAGCTGACCCACTGTATTACAGTCCATTGCAATACCAATACCTGTACCTCTGTTCAACAATGGTCTATGACAACAGTAATAATTAAAATATGTTTGAAATCAAGCTGTTTGTGTCTTTTGTAGATCTTTAATGTGTTTAGTTTGCATAAGATTTTAAAACTTCAGTTTGTAGGGTTATAGTGGGTTTGAAGTCCTTTTGTTGCATTACAGGTCTGTAGACCAAATGCACAGTTCAGTCCTTGGCTAAACGTTCTCTACATACAGATTTTAGTTTTTTGTTCCAGCAAATAAATGCACTTAACTCACTCAGGCCCTGTTTTAATTATTAACTATAAAATACTCACACTTACAGTGTGCATGTGTGTGTGTGAAAGAGAAAGAGAGAGAGAGAGAAGTTGAGATGGTGTGTTTGCTCTGGTACAATGTGGCAGTAAGTGCCCAAAAAAAAGAATCTGGTCAGGGGGCTATCACAGAGTTGTTATGCCTTTTTTTTTTTGTGTGTCCAAAGCAAAGTTGAACCACACAGCTCCAGCTGCCCTCTGATGGCATCAACAACCATTTGCTGCATTTTTGATTGTCTGTGGTGTCCGTAGAATCCCAGATGATGGGTCTTTGCAAAGCAGCATGAAGCAAATTAAGTTGACATATTTCAGCTGGTTTCCAAAATTGGCTCAATACCCCCCATTGCATAGACTTTGTATGTATTCAGACTTTTTTTATGGTCACACTATAATATAATACTATAATAATATAATCACAATAATTCTTTTTGCAACCAGAGTTTATGGCACTTTCAGACCTGGAGGCCACATCCATCTTTTAGTCTGCGTCTGTGACTGTAAAATATATCAAATCTAGAAAAAACTGTCTATTAGCTTTCTGAAGTGTTCCTAAATTTAGTATTACCTTTCTAAAATGCTGCAAATGAAAATTAGATTGTTGCATTTTTGTTTTCATTTTTACTCAAAGAACACAAACATAGAAAATCTACATGGTGTTGTGGAATTCTATTTTCATTTTCAAGTTTACATTATCATTTTAATTAAGTGCCTCATACAGCTTTCAGCTGATAGCGATGTGACAGGCCAAAAAACAGGGCTCAGTGACCATCACACAACGGTAAACACGTGTAGTTATCGCCGGTTACATCCGTGATTCGCGTGCGTGTGTTATTTTGGTCACTAGGTGTCGCTCTAACAAATGAAACCAAAGCGGAGAAGAAGAAGATCCTTGTGCTGTATAAGCAGTGACAGACTAAACCAATTGGAGTACCACGGTAGCGGAGTAAAAACTATGACACATGCTTCTGAAATTTTGGTATATTTTTTGACGTACCGTATTCGGAAATCAACTAAACGCCTAATGTAGGAAAGTGAATGAGTAAATGTCAATGAATAGTTGTATTAGCTAACTAACGTGAGGTTACTGTGAAGGGATGGTAGACAGCTAGCTAGGTCGCTGCAGCGTCGTTTGTTTACCGCTATCATGAGCGAAGAAGACACTTCAGCAATAGCAAGTAAGGACAAAGACTCCACTCTTCTGCTCACCAAAGACGGACATAGGTACTATGTGAATAAAAGCGGAGTTGTGGACAGCAGAAATGTGATAACGCCGCAGGAACCGGAGAACAACGTCTCCTACGATATGGATGATCCGGGTGAGGAGAGCGACGTCCTGGACACTTCGGATCCCAGAGACGGCGCAGCCAGCCCGGAGGAGCTCAACGACGAAGAGACGTCGGAGGGCGACAACGCCCCCAAACAGTGTACCTACGAGGGATGCAC
>VUQI01000119.1:0-26118 GCA_015106735.1 Paratilapia polleni | reverse complement strand
CCCCCAACATGACAGTAATAGAAACAGAAATAAGAAGAGTTATTTCAGCAGTACCTCATTCTGTACACAGAGAGAAGTTAATTACATGGAGGCAAGCATTCTTGGGTCGACAGCATGGACTTGGGGTTTTTCATTGTGCCCATTCATAACATTCTGCTGACTGGCCAGTCCGAGTTGCAATATCCCAACCATTCTCACTGGGAAAATGTTAACCCATGCATATCTCACATGCACACGAGAGGGAAAAATGCAGTCTGTGTTGCTGGAACTGCAAGTGGTGAGTTTATTGTTATAATGCAGTTCCTGGCAGTTAGATCATGGAATGAAGATTATTTTTTGTATTTAACAAAATCACTAAACTGTCTACATTATGACGTTATTATTATTATAATTTTTGTTTTTTTTTGGTCTAACCACTTCGTGGCAGTATTCATAATGAAGTCTTTCTGTCTCCCCCCTCCCCTCGCTGTGTCTAACTTCTTCTCTCATTTACCTTCCCAGCAGCAATGTCAAAAGGTTATGGAGGGAAGCTGAATCGCCTGGGGCTGATTGTGTCTTTGAGTTAATGATAAGTAGCTGCAGTGTTATTCTCTGGACCAGTGGGGCTTAGATTATGTTGTGTGCATAGACTGTTACAGTAGGAGTATGAGGATTTTGTTTTAGATCACACATTTAAAACACAATAAAGAGAGATACAGTTGGAGGTACCAGGCTGACTGGATTTTTTAGCTGAATAAAATCCAAAGGTGTGTTACCTGACCTTCCTTGTTATGGCTTTATGTCTGTTCAGCTACGTTACAGTATTGTTACCTCACAGGAAAAAGCCCCAATGACACCACATCAATGATACTGCAGTTTCTATTCTATAGCTGCATCTACCTTGCTATACATGGGGTATTTTAAGGACAACAGTTGTCTGTTTACAGAACAAGTAAGGGGATACGACTATCCATTACAGGGATTTACCACAATGGACTTGAGTTTAACCTACAAGATAGTGAAGTCAACCAGACTCTGCAGCACTCCAGTGCTCTGTACTTTATAATCTAGACCAGACATGACTCAGAGCTACTAGAGGTGTTAAGAGGGTCATAAGTCATGTATGGCTGAAAATAGATTCTATAGTTTATCCTGCCTCGTTAGCTACTTAATCACCAAGGCCCATAGAAACAGGCTATTTATGTTGATGACTGATTATATTAGCTACCAAGAATTGAATTATGACATGTGCATTTTTTAAAACTCCTCCCAGTATGATTTTGTGATATACTACTGCTATCTAAGTCATTTCTGTGCTGTTATCACCCTGTAATCTATCACCCAGTAAGTTTATCACGAGACTGCTTTTAGGATGAGACTGATATCAGGTTTTCAGCGTGGATGACACGCATGGCAAGCTGGAGGTTACAGCAAAACACAGCCACATCATAAGGTGTCAGAGTAATTTCAATCTTGACGTTGATTACAAACTGAAACGGCCAAGCCCCAGCTCAACCCGTGCCCCTCATTAAACCACATTAACCCTAATTATCGTCACAGCCCCTTGAAACCAAAATACAGCAGTCAGTTTTGACTCTTGGCTCCTCGGCCGGCTGTTGGGTGTGTGTATCATACACTTGTGACTTGTGTAAAGTCAAGTCCAATGTGGCAGGGCATTTTAAACTGTCTTCACCTCAGGAGGCCACTGGTTTCTCACTTTCTCAGTAGCAATCGCCTTGACTGGCTGTCTCTTTCTCTCTCTCCCCCTCCTCTATCACCTCCCTCATGCAGCCCAGTTTCCTTGTGCTGTTTTATATTCACTTCTTGATTGGTTGGGGGATGGGGTGGTAGAATAGCATTTGAGAGGTTAGCTGGTTAGTGCAGGGAGGGGGAAGAAGGTTGGTGTGTGCATAAAGAAAGAGAAGGGTCTGTAGATGGAGGGAAACTGGAGAGAGATTTTTAGGGGTACTTTATTTTTCAGCTCGCCATTGAGTCTGTAATGTCATTCAACGATGTGGAAACCAAAATGAGCCTTGCCACCAGATGTGTTCCAGTCCAGATAGCGACTTGAAAGACAGACGTTTATTGTTTTAGTGCATTTGGTGTGGTTCAAACCCAAACTGCATGAAATGCTGATTGATGGATTTCACTAAAGAATGTCTGTGCATGTGTATGTACGCGTGTGTGTGTGTAAGAGAGAGGGAAGCAAAGAGAAGGAGAAAGATCTCCTTTATCTGATTTATTTAACTATTTCTGTGCCCTGTTCTTTGCTCTGTCTGCTGACGAGAAGGGAAGACTGACTGTATTTCACTGTGCTACAGTAGCATTTCAAAGCAGCTTCATCTGCTTTCCATCAGAACTGCGATACAAGAAATACAACTCTTGATTGAGTCTTTGTTGAACTTGAAGGCTCATTCTTTAAGTAATGTTTCACTTTTATGTCTGGTGAATGTGGTCTCTGTATTTCTATGAAACATATAAACAAAGTATGGTAAATATACTTGGTAATAAGTATCACAAAATTGTTGCATAGAAGGCCCTGTTTTTATTCTAAAAATAAGTCAATAGTAACTTTCAAACTGCTGTGACCTTCTGTTGTGCAACTTTATGTCACCAAGGGCAACAACCAAACTTATTGTTGTTGCTGACATTTAGCAGCATCCACATGCATGTGGTTTAGACTTTAGGTCAGGAAGTGCGTTATTCAGTCTTTCTTTGCTGCAGTTTTAGAATCCCAACTGTGAATTGCATGTTCCTAATTATTATACAGTAAAATTTTTGTTGTTCCTATTGTTTTATGATTAAGGAATCAGCATGCCAACGTGGATGCAACAAAGACAAAACATTTTCATTGTGCTGAAATGCTACAATTCCCCCAGCAAGAAAGCTGATCTTCATTAGGATAATTGCTTCATTTCATTCATAAACAAATAGACCACAAAGTGATTATTCTAGATGCTGGAGATTATGAGCACAGTTATTGGACTTGGCAGATTTGTGTAAAGCAGGATTTGGTACATAAATTAGCGTAACCATTGTACGAGAAAACCATATCAACATTTCAAATAAGCACAGACGGCTCTCATCATCTCTCACTTTCACACTCACCCTCTCCAAACATCTTAAAGTTCATCCAGCAATTTGTTTTCCAATTCATCTCTATAGGAATGGTATATTATAGCATATGTTTTGGTTCTGTCATGACTTTTTTTCAGTAAAGGCTGTACCTGAAGACTGCTGTTTGGTCTATGGGCAAGAAATGAAACACTAAGGAGAGGAAAGAGTGAAAGGACAAGGGTAAGAATGATTTGGGGCATCTTGACAGGTCAGAGTGTGCAAGTTATGACAGAACAGATTTGGATCTGGTGTTTTTATTAGCCTTAGTTAAGTCTGTTAAGGCTCCAAATACCTGTTAAATGGAGTGATTCAAAATTAATTATCAGCTTTTTTGGGAGACAGTAAATTATCACTGTTCACTCAGTCCTTGTTGTACTGAAGATTTGTTGTATTAAATGGAAACAGGAAGAGGAAAGTTAAGAAGCACAGAGAATGTGCTTGTTAGAGTTGCAACATGGCAAATGGTTTATTTGTTGGCCTTACAGTCCCCCTTGCTCCTCCTGATAGGTGTTTCTTTAGAAAAGGTCAGTGAGGATGGGATGATCCAACAGATTCCATAGGATAAATGTATAAAACCACTAATAACCTGTCTGACAGTGTCTGCACTGTCAAAGAATGCAGCTGTCGGGTGTATTAAGAGAGGTTCGCAAGCCTGGGCAAACATGAACAGTTGTCTTAGCTTCCTGAGGCATGTCCTGTGCAAACAGAACTAGAGACGGCTGGTTCAGGTCCACACTCAAAGACCCCAGGTCCACTGAGAGACGCTCAAAGACATACACTTTCTTGCAAGTAGACACTCTTGGATTCAGTCACATAACATAAATAAACACAAGTGCACATGTAAGATCATAGACCACAGAAATTATGCTGTGTTATGCAGAAACAGTTCAACCCACAGATTACTGTACTGACAGTATGAACGTCTTAGTATTAACAGTCGATCCCATGATCAAATATGTGATCACAGTTATTATGTTAGAAAGATTTGTAGTCGTATTTGAAAGATGGGTCAGAAAAAAAGTCAGCTTTATATATTTTTAATTTGTCTTTGAACATGTTTGATTTGTCAATAAATCATTACTGAGTCACTTACGGGTTGCACTGGAAGTTAGTTAGTTGGTTAGGCCACCAGGGATTCGTCGTCTGCCATGTGCCATTTGTTTCTGTGCCTTCCTGAGCCAAGTGTGTGTGAGATTCCCCTCCCTATCACTACATACCCACAGTCCCCCCCAGGCCTCTTTTTGCCTCAGTCTCATAAACCACCTCTGGCACTTTTGGGCTTTGTTCATAATATTTTCATTGCAGCTTTGCCTTACTTTCCAGGAATTATATTCTCTGTGTGTTGATAGCCAGTCTTTGCTGCCCAATCATTTTCAGTCACAACCCAGTATAGTAAAAACACTTAATCTTACAGAACAGCTACCCTGTACTAAAATGCCGATGCAAATGCTTGCTCTTCCTTGCTGCATAGTAGTGCCAAGCCTAATTTGGCATTGCTTTTACCCTTGTTTTTTTTTTTTTTTTTTAAATATGCACCGTGTGTTATATACACAGAATAATTCTTAAGCAATGTGTAAAGTGATTGATAATACATTTAAATTTATGAGCTTATTTTTGATCTACAGTAGCTGTTTATGCCTGAGTATTCTGATGTGCTGGTGCAGCTGAAACTGAGTGTGTTCACAGTACAAACACTGCATTGCTGGCACTCCTGGTTTCACTTAATCTTTGACACAAAGGCACTTGCGTGTGGCTGGAATCTCAGGCAGAAAGAGAGCTAGGGAGAGAGAGCTGTGGGTAAGTGTGCATAAATAGTAGGAAAATTGCTTAAAAGTTAACAAATCTCACATTTCAAAGTATTTACATTAAATGATCATTATGATATATGTCTGTATCTAGAAAATTGAAAATATCTTTCTTGTTATTTCTGTAATGTATGAAGATCACAGACATCCTAAGGCAAACATAGTATAGTAGGACTGATACCATGCCAGGTACTTTGGTCACCTCAGGACTCTATTCTTGGTTGTAGTGTACACACATTCACACATACTGCCAGTGTGAATGAATGATTTATTTGCCTGCCATTTCATAATAACCCACTGGATCGAATAGAGAACATCTCTGAGATTATGGTTTCTCTTAGCAGCAAAAAAAATTAAAATAAAATAAATTAATTAATTAATTTAATTAATAAATAAATCCCGACAGACTTTAAATGATTTGCCAATAAGCTCATTTAAGGCATCTTTTGATGTTTTATCAAGGACTGAAACATTATTTGGAAATGTTTTCACCATCGCTGCAGTGATGAAAATGGAGAAGAAAAGCTATTTGAAACATTTTTAAAAAGGAAAATATTTATTTATTTTTATCCAAATTGTCGTGTTATCTGGAGCTGTGTTCTTAATTACTGTTGTTATGCTTTTTTTTTTGTTGTATAACTTTACCTCTTGGCACCGCAGGCTGTTGTTTGCAAAGACTCATGTCTTTAGATGCAGAAGCATTGCATTCTGATAAGTAATTAATGAATATTTTCACATAAAAAGGAATTGTTTCTGAGTATTTTTGCACCTGCCTCGAGGCTTGTGGAATTAATCCAGAATGGAAATTGATGACCCCTCATCAAACTTTGCCAGGATTTGCTGACACCATTCATGGGTTAATCACCATATTTTTGGCAGGAGAAAGGTGTCAGTTCTTTTTAGGTATACACCACCTAGTATTCTTTTAATTGACTTCAGGAGAAACTGTATCAAGACGTGCTGATGAAGTTACAAATTGGCTAAAGCGACTCATTCTGAGTGCCAGATCTCCTTGTTCCTTTTGGTTTGGTTTGTTGTACTTTCTGCTGCTCTGCATAATGACGAGGGTGGAAGAGTGGAAGATTTCAATTACTCAGAGAAAGTCAAGGAGGCTGTTGAAGTTTGAAAAATACAACATGAGTTGGTTGCTCTGTGGAGATTGTGCCCATTTGGAATGTAATTAAATTGGTTTGGCTGCTTGCCAGTGAAAAAAATACATTTCTTTTTTTTTCTCATTGCAAATGAAAATGTATAGAGTGTTTTGCTGAAAAATACCTGGAGGGAACAGTAAGCTGTTGAATATTTGTAATACAGCTTGCATTGTGCAGTTGAAATGAGTTTTGAGATGAGTTATCCGTTGTGGTTTCCCCTTTGACATTTCAAAGGTATGCAGCTTTTGAACCATGGATTTACTGTAATCTATTTTTTTTTCTATTATTGATGTGTGGTTGAGTTATAAAGTGTAGATTGGCTTCTCTGCCGTTTCCCTGGCTTTGCCATATCAGAAACCACAAGGCCACGGTGCAGCAGCAGACTTTGTAATAATGTTATATATAGTCACATGTAAAGTTGAGTTGTTGGTCCCTGCCTACATGTGAGACTGTACAAAACTGGTGTTTACTTTATAGAAACACTCTTAGTAGGCTTCACAAAGTAATCAATCTAAAGCGAAAGAGATGTTACCAAACATTATAATTTGAACATAATAACCACAAAAATATACACATATGAAAAAATGTAGAGAAATTGAGGAACTGCAGTTTATTGCAAGTGTGTACTATATATGTTGTTGTGGCAAATGTTCTCACTTAACTTACAGCCCCAGTTTACAGTACACTACTCAATTTCTGAAAAACAAAATTTACATGTTAACAAATAAATTCATTCTAATCCTTAATGACTAACAGATCGAAAAAGGGAAACTGTGATAACTGTGTTATCACTTATTTCCTTTTAGCTTCATAAAGACCAGAAGTATTTGACATTTGAGATTGTTTTGGCACTCATAGTGTCCAAAATGATCTTCGACTTCTTCAAATGACCACACAGCAGCATAAACCTCAAAGATAAAAATAAAAAAGATTGTTGGTAGGTGTACTGTTTACTTTCAAAAGAAAGAGAGAGAGAGCGTGAGAGAGAGGAAGAGAGAAGAGAGTGTGAGCTGTTAGGTTTGCTAGGTTGTTGTGTGTTTGTTGTGGGGTATTATAAAAAATCCAGCCGCTTCTGATCCACTGTTCCTTGATCTACAAATGGATCGAGCTGCCCAGTGGAGCCATTCTTACAAAATCAGCCTGGCATGGCGTTATAATAGCTTTTCCTTGTACGTGTTCTGTCAAATCAACTTAGCCTCTTTGGGTGTTATTTTAGTGGTCACAGAGTTGATAGAAGAAACTGCAATTTTTTTTCTGTGTGTGTGTGTGTGTGTGTGTGTTGCTGCTTATCCCCAGAGAGCGCATGGAAATATACTCATATGTCCAATGCCATAATGCCATCGTTTTAGCACTATGACACTTTTGGAAAGTGTACTTTGAAACCAGATCTGTGAAGCGAGGCAGAGAGGTGCTGAGCTGATGAGCTAATTAGTCGGGTCTACCACTGTCGTGCTAATGGCTGTTGCTCATGCACATGTGTATGTGCTCAGGCTGTTTTTTCTAAGGCTTAATCCAGCATACACATGACAAAGCCTGCTAAGTGAATCAAACGGCTGTGTATCAGTGGAAACAAGGCTCCTCGGTCTCCTCAATGGAACTGCAAAGATAGAGCAAATGGGCACAGATATGCCAATACACCTTCAGGGCATTGACTCTGTGCCATAATGCTTTCATGTGCTTCTGAATGTAAAGTCACATCTCAATGGAGAAGAGGATTTTTTGTGTTGTCTTATGTTACTAGATACATTTATGGGAAAACATGTATGTGCGTGTGAGTTTGTGAGAGTCCAGACTCAGGAACATACTATAAAGCTGTAAAATAATGTAGGCTTCTACTGTTGCAGCTCTGTAATTGTGTAATCAACTATAAAACAAACACGTGCTAGAGAGGAAGCGATTGAAAGATAAACCTTTATCTGGCAGACAGAGAAAAGAGTTTGTTGAGCAATTTTGCAGACTTGCACAGAATAAAAATAATAAAATAATAGAATAAAGTGAATGTACGCTATGCATTATCACGGTTCTACACAAACATGCAGGCAATATGAGTCCTCTTTGTCAAGTCTGCACGTGCTGACATGACACCAGCTCTCACTTTCATTTGTGCTCATGCACCTGCTGACATTCACTGTTATTTTCATTACAGTCGTTGTCCTACATCAGTGTTCTTACCACAGTGCGATCACACACTAAACAATGAGTTTCTAGAGCTAAATGGAAAGTGCTGGTCAAGACAGTTCAGATATGAGAGTTTATGGGGGTAAAGATTTTTAGGCTGTTAAAACACTTACATTAAGTTTGTTAAAGGAAAACTAAAGGTAAAATTGTTATTTTTTTTATTGCATTGTTTGATACTCAAGGCTGGACAATGGATAGGAGACCACACAAGATTTGTAGCTAAAAATAAGTTTGTTCTATATAACTAAAAGGAAACTAAAGCTAGACTTAGCAAAACAAAACCAACAGGGTGGAAGCCAGGCAGGGTGACTGCCACTGACTTTTGTAGTGCAGCTGAACTGAGTGAGCTCCACCCACCTGGCTCAAGCACTCGCACAATCAACAGATTTTAACTACCATTATATGTTATGACTGAGTAATAGTTTAAGTCACATGCCAATCAAAACATGTCCAGCTTTGTTAGTGGATTTACCTTCTCAAATGTGAGCTTTTGCGGATTTTCTCAGTGTTATGTCATTGTATTTTAGTTGCCCAAAACAAAAGTAGAAATGAGCATTTCTTATTCAGTAAAAGAAATTATAAACAGACAAATCTATAACAAAACTAATCCAGTGTAGTGTTGACAGGACAATAATGATGATGGAAATGGTTGTGCCTGAATGGTCTTTATTGCTTAGGAAGGTTCCTAAATAAATGAAAAAGATAAAAAAAAAACAAAAAGTGGTCTTAGAGAGAGAAAAGCAGGACTGGACTGGAAGCAGGATTGGAAAAATATGCAAAATATGCAAAAGAAAGAGAAAGATAACAATCCACAAACCATCCACTGCTTGACCTTTCAGTAACACTTCCAAGTTTTCTTAAAATACAATAAAATTTCTTCTTTGCTCATCACTTTGAAGACATGGTTCTGCGGATCAGGATATTTAGTTACTCTTTAAGCTTGGTTGTGTGCTGTTTGCATTTAGATGATTCCTGTTTTTTGACATCTGTTCATAATTAAATGCAATTTGGTATAGTCATTCAACCTTATTTAGTGTATTTGGCAACTACAATTGCTAAGCTGCACAAACAAACCCAAGCAACAAAGCAACATGAAGAGTAAGCAGGTCTCATGTATGGCATAGAGGTGATGAGCTAATTGGGGATTAACTGTTAATAACTGAAAGCGGGAAGACAAGTGCCGAACCCCTTTCTGTGCCAAAGTCTGTGGTGCTGTTTATTTCTTCCTGGCTCTGTTCACCTCACCTGCCATGCTTTTGTTCCTATCCCTCTGCATTCTCATCCTCTCAGTCTCACGTATCTGGATTTCTTTTCTCTTTAGTGTCTCTCTGTCTCTCTCAGGCTGATTCTCATCCTGTATTAGTTGCAAATGCAGAACTAAGTAGCTGTGACAACATTCTCAGATGCTCCAGCTGTCACAGATTTATTGAGTTATTAAAGTAATGTACTGTGATTAAAAATGCTAATTTTCCCTGAATTGTATGCCAGCTTACATAGTTTTTTTTCAATAGCTGATTTAATTACATGAAAAATGAAACAAGGGTTGATGATTCAATCTTTGCAGCCAATTGCCTCGCCATACAAAAATGAATTACCTCATGATACAGAATTATTGTTTGAGCTACAAAAAGTGAAATGACAGTGGAATTCTCTAAATAATCAGAGCTTTTTTGGTGTTGTGTTTTGCTAGCTGTAGAGAGCACAAATGCTCATATTATGCTCATATTTGAACCATCGAATATATTAGGTTAGCTAGCATTTTGCTTTTACAGTATATACTCTCAGCAATCTTACCTCAGGCCACAATATGAAAGCAAGGCTTAGAAATGAGTGAAAAAACTGATCCATTAAAATCCTTATCTCACTGCTCAAGTATGCTCAGTACATGTAGGGTAGTTCTGGTTTTATATTTAAAGCATGGATTTTTAAATAGAGAAAAAAGTTTCTCTTCCCAATATTATTTGAATTGTGTCCTCGTCTATTCTGAATAATTCCCTTTTCCCTGGGGGATTTGTTCAGTGTGCTTTCCTTGGCTCATTTTGGCCTCTCATTATGCATTCATGTATTCGTTTATATAATACGGCACACTGCAGCTTCATTGGACAAATCTCAGTTGTTTTGGACACCATTGTGTATGATACACAAATGGTAACCTTTCTTTTCTTTTAACTGAGTGCTCTTTGGTTTTACTTCCCATAGTCTATTTCTCCTGCTTAGGTTATTTTGGAAAATATGCAAGACCACTTTTAAACATCGCTGGATTGGATCAGCTATTGAAAAAGTAATTTTCATTTCAATAATGAGATAGAACTTCCCCCCTTTGATCACTTCATCTTTGCAGAAAACTTTTGCTGAGTAGCAGATCACAGTGTGCCATTTTTCCAGTCTTATAAAATCACTGCAAGATGTCCTGAACAGCTATATAAATTTTTTGAATTCCTTCCAAATTTTCAGGGTACCATAACACCTTTATCAGAACCACTTTACATCCCTTCTTCTCTCAGTAATACCTATAGGTGAGCATGTGAAATATCCATGATCATGTCATATGCCTTTTCCTCTCTCAAAAGTAGTGAGTTGTATGTGGGTTTCAGTGGATGAGTGGCTCCAGCCCTCCAGATGTCCTAGACATAACAGAGGCTTGTCAGCTCTGTAGCTGGGCTCTAAATGGGTCACTCTCCTTGATATCACACAGCTACTTCACAATGACCCCACTGTTCGCCTGATATTACAGCACACCAGGTGGCTCACTATGAAAGTCATGGCTAGACAAATATGGACTGCATGTGTTTGTGAATAGTCAGTTAATATGTCACCGCTGATTTCAGAATTAAGGTATGGACATGGCCTTTTTTTCTTGCTCTACATAACTTCAGTTGTCTAATGAGAGAAACGTCTTTGCATGTTTCATTGAGCTCTTGTTCCCCTCTTCCAGAATTGTATGCATGACTGCATGTAAGATTACATACAGGGAGCTCTGCAGAGCGGAGTAGGAGGTAGTAACCAAACTGAGGGTGAAAGGGAGAGGGAGAGGGTTGGGTGGATGGCAGTTCAGTGATTTCTGATTTATGGTTTGATTACAGTCTTTCCATCCTGCTGAAGACTGGCTGTATTTGTCTGCATCACGTGAACTTTTTCTCACATGGCCTAGTCATATAGCAAACTCCGGCTCATTCTGCTTCTTGTCAAAATGAAGCATACATATGCACATATAGATATACATCTGTGGGATGGCATTAAGGCAACACACACTTGCACACACACACTGATGGAGAGATAAAGTGGAGAATGGCTCTTTTAGTCAGCTGTGCAGTCTCCTCTCCTGCAGCCTGGCAACCAGTCAATACAATTTATCTCTTACTGGGAAATAATATTGATATTCACAAATGCTGCCAGTAAAAGGACAAAAAACAAGCAATGCAATAAGACAGTGTGATTTGAGCACAGGTGTCCACCGTCTTGGATTCATGATATCCCACTCAACTGAATGAAAATCAGCATATTTATTGCTCCAGATATGAATGAGAAGCCAAACTCTCTTCATCTAGAATGTCAGCGCCACTGTTTGTAAGAAGAGTAGCCTCGAAAATCAGACAATGGGCCTTTTTTTCACCTGTAGCTGGCTGGATATTCTCTACTGAGAGCTGCATTCCATTAATAGTAGTGATCAGACCTTGGTGAGAAAGAAACACAGTAGCTAAGTGTGCTCCCTTTATGTGCCATTAGTGTTTTTAACCAGCATCGATCCAGCTGCATTTCAACTATGTTGGTGTATGAATAGGATGAAAGCTCCTGAAAGAGCCAGTCACTGATATCATGTCTCCCTGGGCATTCATTAAACTGCCATTCATTCTTGTATTTTAGGCCTCTTACTTTGAATTCTCTCTCCACTTCACATTTTGTTCCATGGACTGAAGTAGACCATTTGACTTCACCTTGTCATGGTTATGAAACACTTCAATAAAGTGGGGAACCAGCTGAAAATCTGTCTTGATTTGTAGCTTTGGCGGGATGGTTTGATCTGTCAAAATATACCGTTGTAGTAGCTAAAGGTTAATAGCTTATCAGAGTTTAAATAAATACGCTCTTTCAATAAAAAGAATCAGGAGAATGTGAAAATTTGTGGTGCACTTTTAAATAATTGCAAAGAATAGATAGGTTCACATTATCTTGTCTTTGAGACACAATAGTATGAATTTATTTATCAAGAGTCCAAAACACCAAACTGCCCATGGTTCTGTAGGTGAACCTTCATATGCTACAGCCAGCCTGACAGCAGAATGGAACTGATTGTCTCTGGCAGCACTCAGAAAGATCTGAAATTAACACCTACTTAAAACCAGAAAAAAAGGCCTATCAGAATGATGGTTGAGCATGCAGCAGCTCTGGCTTCAGCAGGCACATTTGAATATGAACACCCCTGAATGAAAGGTTATGACCCATAAAGAGGGGGAACGATTTGAGCAAAGCGTGCTGAGGGGAGAAATGTCAGAGTGAGAATGGCAGGAAATATGTTAGTGACAAGGAAAAAGCTGCCCCTGGTGTTCTAGAGCCCCGATGAGTAAAAATAGGGCATTGGGCAAGAAGGCAGGAAACCAGCAGAGCGAGGCCTCTAGTTGGAATTTCTTCTGGGTAGGAGAGATAAGGGACTTAACTCCCTCCTGTCTGGGCTGGCCGACTTTAACATGAGACATGTGATCACTGATCACTTATGTAGAGATGGACAGAGGAAGAAGAGATTGAAGAATTGAATAAATGATTTCAGCAGTGAGTGATGTGTGTGGTCTTGTGTGTGCTTTCTGATGACTTGTCAGTTATTGAGCATTGACATGACATTATAATTAGGTCAAAACTTGTGATGGAAACCAAAGACCACACTCACACTCTCATGAGAGCTCTCTCTCATGCACATTTATGCATACATATATACTTCACACACACACACTTATGCACACAAACACACTTTGAGGTAATGGCTGAGGGGTGGAAAGTACCTTGTGTGAGAGTCTTAGGTTCCTCAGGTTGGAGAGTGGAAGTTAGACAATAAACAGTGGTCTTATCGTGCTTTGGGCAGAGCTTCCAACCTGATAGTCCAGCATATCACTTCTAACTATTAGAAACAAATATGACCTCTACGCCACTTGCCTCAGCCCACTCACTCCCATGAATAAGCAATTATTTTAGGACCCTCGGTGGTAACTTTGTCTTGGTGTTGAGATTTTAGACTGCCGTGTGCATTAGCCTCAGCCCCATGCTTCTTCACTGTCACTTTACCACACTGATCAGGCTCTTTTATTAGATTTCCCTGTAGTTACGTGACATCACTGACACAAGATTTATCAGGATATTTTACAAATCAAATTTCCAGGCCTAGTGGAATGTGAGATTGATGGCCCAGAAGAGGCAAGACAACAAGATCATTATCATATCATTGATTACAGTAATTTGTACATGGTGTGGCAGTTGTTCAACTGATAGGGCGTTCACTGACAACTACACAGTTGACAATGTGGCCACTTCTTATAAACTGTGGGTGGTTCAGGAGTTCCTGATGTCAATCTTGTGAAGAAAAAAAGTCAGAACGTGCCAAGGATCTACTCAAGAGACTAATAACAGTGTACAACAGCTCAACACTTACATCAACAATGGAGGTTGTTGACATTTATTATTTGCTTCCAAATATTTTATTCCTGTTCTGAGAGCCAATACACATACTCCTGGATGGAACTGATCAACTTTTCATTGCCTGTTTCCTAATGAAGTATGCCTGTTTGTCGAATTTTTATCAGTAAGAAAAAGAAAAGGCAAATACATTTATTGAGCTTTTGATTAATTCCTGACCAAGTAGTTTGCGACTAGTTTGCTAAAACTACTCATTTTAGCTGCTGAGCTTTTTAATTGAAATACTCAGTGTCACTTAAAAATATTTAATGACCTAGAAAACATGCAGCTAGAAATCCAGATATTTTAAGGTTTTAGGGAATTTCTGCAGACCGAATAGTAGCTGTGTTAAATATGGTGTGGAATGATTAGAGTTTAAAGACAGAAGTGGTTGCATGTAGAAGAGAAAATGCATTACATATGCGCCCTTATGTGTCCTTGTTGTGTCCAGTTACTGTCATATTGAGGACACAGCCTTCCTTCCAGCAAGATTGCAGTATGAGACAATAACCTAAATACCTGGTGGATTTCAGACTTTCATTCTGTCTCTTATTCTTTACTTCACTGTATCTTTGTGATCCCATTTTATTCTCACATTTTCACTCCTCTCTCTCTCTCTCTCTCTCCCTCCTTTTTTTCTTATGCACCCGCTTACCCACACTCCCTCATGGTCACTCTCTTAAGTGATTGCTACATTTCATCTCATGGTAAATCGGCCATCAGCCCAGTGAGCTATCATTATGCAAATGATGGGCAATTCAATTTCAGCTGGTCGGAGGGGGAATTTCTAATTAGGGTGAGGCACAGCACTCAAGATAGAGAGAAAGATGTAAAAGTAGAGGGAGACAGTAAGGTGGAGAGGTGCTGTAAATGGATCTCAGAGGTAAAGTGAGAGGTAGCAGAGAAAGCCTAGAAATGAAGGAGTATGAATCCACAAGAACCTCAGAACCTGCACTGCAAATAAATCTTTAGTCAGCTGTTAGTCCCTAGCATACTTCTCTTCTCATTGTTTTTTTTTTTGATCCTTCCTTACCAGTTAATTTCAAAATACTGGCCTAGAAAAGGTTTGATATAAAAGGTTTCTTATGGTAAATGGTAACGGCCAGATTTATGAAAACATAATGTTTTCACTGTGGGATCCTTTCCAAACCTCCAGAGACTCATAATTTAGAAAATAGGATCACATGAATTTTTTTTAATCATGTTGATACTAAACTTTTCATGATACTCTAATGGGCAACTATAAATATCTATATTTGACTCATTTGCCACTTAGGTCACTGTAGTTGTCTCATACCTCATATCAAGTCACACAAAGCATTTCAGAGGTTTTCATATCTTAAATTAAAATATGAATCAGTTTACCTTCCCTGGTATGTTACAAGAATTTCTTCTTGGTGTGTCAGGTTTCGAGTTTTGTCAAAATCTGTGGTGTCGCCTCATGTGGCTGATGCAGAGAGTCATTCAGTTGAGAATGGGGGAGTATAACCCTGCAATTTCCATATGTAAACTCTAAATATGTAACATTTAAACTATCAGTAGATGTTACAGTTTACCAATGTTACCCAAATGCTTCACATGCAGGCTATTGGTCAATGCTACAACAAATGTATGTTCCCTAATCACCTCAAATGCAGGCTATTGGTAGACACTACAGTTATACTCATGTTCCTTAAATGCCTCACAAGTAGACTATCAGCAGATGCCAATGTAGTAGTTTTGAAAGCAAAACAGAAAACAACTTTCAGCTAAAATATGACAACCGCTCATCAAAACAGCTTCAGACTGAATATTATATTTAATTAAGTCCAACAATACATCACCAAGTGTAAACTGGATGAGACAAACAGTTGTCAAGAAAAGCATAGAAAACACAGAAAGATATACAGAAATTCCTTGATGTATTAGTGAGTCATATGAATTAGGTATCTCGAGACTTAACATAACGACTACAGTTACTATATCTGCAGCATCTGCAAATTTGTGCTACATCTTACAAATGGCGTTTCTTGATGTTGTGCTGCTGTCAGAATGGACTGGTACTGTGCAGTGGATTTATTTTGATGGAGTGTCTCTTTTTCTTCGCATTGTTGTAATGAAGCATTGGGCTTGTCTGTTTTTTTTATTTATTCAGCAGCCCAGAGGGACATCATGTTTCCTGCAGGGAAAAGAAGAGTGAGAGAGAGAGAAAAAAAAAAACCAGTTGGTCAAACTTTTTCATCACGATTAATTGAATGTGCTCAGTTTACCTGCATATGAGAGCTGTTTGCATACTTTAGTAGTTTGTGTCGGTGTGTTAGAGCTAAGTAAACTGTCATTTATGATTTGACAAATCTGCTGGTTCATTTTCTGTTGTGCGCATTGACATATATCTGAACATGTGTAGGTGTATGCATGTGCTGGTTATGAAATACGCGTACACACGCACACACACACGCACACACACACGCACACACACACGCACACACACACACACACACACACACAAACACACACACACACACACAGAACAGAGGATTCAGCTGAGATCAGCAGCTCACCCCAGGCTGTCAAATATTCTGTCAGCACAGCCCAAGAATCACAATTGGACTCTTTGGGAGGCATTAATTCAAAGCACCGTAACAATGCTCTCTGAAACCAAATCAACTGCCTGTAGTCAGCATATCAACTCCCAACTAACTCTCTCCCTGTATCTCTCTATCTCCATCTCTCTCTTCTGGCTTGTAATGCACTAACTTTCTCAGCTCTGTCTTTGCAGCAATGTCTTTTCCTACCCCCAGTCTTTCACCAATGTGTGATCAAACTTCTAAATATGTTTCGGAAGCTGACTTTCTATACAAGATTGCCTACCATAAATACTAACTACCTCTTCAGCTCAGATCACGTGAAAACGATTTGAGAAGAAGTTGTATCTACACTGAGAATGAAAAAAAAAAAAATTTAAAACCGCTCTTTGTGACTAAAGCTTTGTATCATTTTGAGCAGTGCGCTATACTGTAATTACTGACATCATGATTTGTAGTAAATACATGGCAGCAAAAACATTCTATGTTTATATCATCCATAAGAATAAACCATAATGCAAATTAAAGATTGCAGTGTTTGATTACAGTAATATTAACTATGAATGCTTTTAGCATTTTTAGGATTAAAAATGATATAGACATTATAGACATTCTAGATAAACACTCTGAAATTTTTTGTATAATGCTAAAAAACAAGCCAAGTGAGTATTTGATAAGCTGGAACCAGACAACATTTGACATTTTCTTTTCTTTTTTTCTTTAAAACATTTTTAGAGGGAGAAGTGGGTTGCATGAGCAAATGTCACACACCACAGTATTTATAGCCTTAGCTATAGCCTAAAAAATGTGGATTAAATTGATCTTTTACAGTCTAATCACTTAATCTTATCAGCACTACTTTTCCTGACTTATTACTGTTATTGTAATAACATGCAGTATGTCTATAATGTCTGTGCTATTACTTCGGCTCAATCCTGTTAATGGAAACAAGAGAACTTTTTACAGTATATTACAGTCACAGTTTTTTTTCATTGAATCGGGTGACCTATAAAGCCTGACATTTGGAAGTATTTGCTCTCCTCAGCAATCTTAATTTATTAAGGAATCATTCTGCCCAGCTTCTGTCTGTATTAAAGTAATCTAGCCTTTGCATGTTTCATTTGCTGGAAAAAAAAAAAGGAAATGAGAAAATCCCCTGTTTTTGTATTAGCTAAAGCTTCTCCCAGCCATCTGTTTTCTGCCTTTAACACACTAGTTGTGTCCAGCACACAGCAGAGGTGCTGGCTCTGCTTGTCATCTGTTGGTGGTAACTTGTGTTGTTTTAACACTGTGTTGTTTTGTCCTCAGGAAACAGCCTTATAAAGATGAAGGGTTTTGAAAATAATCAAAAACAGAAGATAAAGGAAAATGAAAAGTTCCTTTTCTTCTCTCTGAATCAGAGAGGGCAAGGGCTCTGACTGCACTTTATTAATGCACTCCATCTCGTTCACTTTTGTGTGAGACGTAATACAAAGGGCAGGTGTGTGTGTGTGACTGTAAGAGAGAAAGTGATAGTAAAGAGAGTGAGCAGATTTCTGTCATTAAGACTTATTGAAGTAGTTGTTATCCTTGGCAAAGGGTGTAGTGTTAAAGCGGTCCTTGTGCCGTCTGTATAATTGCCTTTGATGTAAATAAGAGGTGTGTAGTTCATTCAATGATGTCTCATCTCGTGCATTCAGCTTTACTGTAGAAGCCTGATTACTTTTGCTTTAATTTTGAATGCAAGCTTTTTTGTGTTTTTAGATAATCCTTACAAAAGAAAACAGTCCTTGACCTCTGACTGAATACTTAATTATATCTATAACTTTTACTTCATATTCCTGCTGTGTGGAGAGTTTTAAAAAATGGTTTAATCCACTCTGTAATCCACTCAGTGGACTGTATGCAGTATCTAAGCTTTGGTACAATTTTAGATGCCTCTGTTGAATCTCCTATCTCACTTGAAAACATGCAGTCAAGCCCTACATTGTTGTTCCAATAGATATAGAATCTACTTTCTGTCGCAGCCCTCTGTGGCTCGAGGTAGACACAAAAAGTCAGGAAGGCATAAGAAATGAGAATAGCAAAACAAAAATGAAAGAAACACAGCATCATAAAAGTTTGAGAAAAGAGGAAAAAAAGTCAGAAGCATAGCCACAACTTTCACATTTAGTTATATTTTGTGCAACATTTTCAACTCTTCATCGTGTGAAACTGCATGGCAGCAATAGCTCTGGTTAAGGCCCAGGTTGGATTATTGTGGAAAACTGCCACGACATCAAGAAACTGTGGGATTTCTGTCACCAACAGTAGATAGCATCTTGGCATAAGTTTAGTTAGAAAGCACATACAAATTTTACCTCCTCATTATCACTTTGCACTGAACTTTTTCCGTGTTCAACATCATGACCGTGCAGTTGCATTTTAACATGGCGTGCTAGTTTTGTAAAATGCTTGCAAACTGACTTAAAAAAGAGAGAAAGTGGAGAAATAAATGATTATACAGCTTAATAGATACACATAGAGTGAGGGAAGTATGAAGTATCTCTAGCTGATTTACCCCCCCCCGCAGCACACACACACACACACACATAAATTATGATCTGTGTTGACAAGTGGAAGATATAATATGAAGGCAAAACAGTGTTAATTTGAACTATAATGATTATTATGTAATTGTTTTTTCCCAGCATGGTGCTTAAGCATACAGACTGACAAGTTTAGAGTAGGAATGAAGATACAGTCACTGAAATGCTGCGGTCAGCTATAAATAGCCATAGCTCAAATGCTGGTGTTGGCTGGATATTCCCGATGGTGTGATCAGTAGTTTGAGAGTCAGTGCTGGCCTGAGGCAGGTAGCCCCTGGCTTCATGTCCTGGTTATGATCGAGCTGTTTAAGCCTTAGTTGACATTTCTTTCATGCATAGAGATGTCTCTTTCTCTGAAACACATACAACTAAATGGCGTGCAACCCTATTGATTTATGTTTACTGAAATATCTAAACAGTTACTCTGAACAAAGTCATATTATACAGTTATTAAATTTGCAAACCACTAACACATGAGACATATATTAATGCATGTTCTTTCAATGTATTATTGTTTTTGGTAGAGTTTTAGTACACTCTTCTCTTTGAAATAAACAGCACTTACATGTCAGTGTTTTCAAGGTCTGCGGGCAGGAGCTCACAGATGGTAGCAGAGAGACTGTGGATAAATTAACATCAAAAGATGTCAGTTAATCCTTTTCAAGTCCCTGCAAAGAAAACTTAGTTACATAAAGTTGAGGAGTGGAAAAATCAAAGCAAGCTGTAATAATATTCTAGTAGGATTACAGAACATACAACCCTCCAAATATAGACGTACTTTTAGCTTTTGCTTAAAAGTATAACACCAAAGCTATAAAGTGTTAGAATCACAGATCACAAACAAAAGAAAAATACCTGTAACATCTGTCCTCAAATTAAAATTATGTCACATATTGTGAAATGTATGAAAGAAAATGATTCATCGCAATGCAATATGCAAACCAGTGTTGCACCCTGCAGCTGGTTTTGTCTCAGACTCTTTAAAAACCACTGAAAAAGTGATTCATGCTCTGTTACTGAGTGTTAGACCACCACATCTATAAATCCAACCGATATTATGTTTCTGCAACACAGTTGATGAGTTTTTAGTAGAGTATCAGAAACAGCAATTTTAAGGGAGCAAAACAGTGTAAAGACTGAATGGCTGTTTGGAATGAGTGTAATGTTTTGTATTATTGATCTTCTGATGTCAGTGTGCATGCATTGTTGAGTGCATACTATACGAAGTGCTGCCTCCATAATGTATAAATACAGAATGTGTGTACATGACTCTGTGTGTGTGTGTGTGTGTGTGTGCATACATTGTGAGTACTTTAAACCATAGATGAGTGATAGTGTTTCCCCATAAGCCTGTCTAGGCCTTGCATTCCTCTCATTGGTAGAGTCTGATGTGTGCCGGCTTTCAACTAATCTGGGAAGAATGTCGGTTTCAGATGCACATGTGTTCCATTAAGTCCAGATCTGCGTAAATAATATAACATGCAACAGCTAACATTACAGGTAACTATACCCCCACAGCTGCTCCTTTGGCTTTACAGTCCCCCAGTGGTGCAGCCTATAAAAAGGGAAAGCCAATGTTGATTTCTAATGAGAAAATCTATTGCAGTGCCCACTGTGCTTTAAACAAGCTACTATTGGTCTGTAAAAAAGAGAAAAATAATTATTATTATTTGACAGTTATATTTGACAATATGACCTGAGATACTGAAATGTATTGGATATTCAGAATAATAAAATTAGATACCAGTGTGTTAGCTAGTATTTTTTTCTTTTCTTTTCCCATTATTTGTATGTTTAGATAAGAAAAGATGGAAAACATAACACACGTAATAGTGTATTAATATATATTAAATGATGTGTTGGCCAATATTTCAATTACTCACTCGCCTTTCCTATTAAGTATATGTCAGACACAATCTAAAACAGTGACATGCATCAGAATAATCAGTATTATGTAAATCAAAATGAAGACATAAATGCTTGTTACATGGCTGGAGTCATGCAAGAATGCATGCCTCCCCTGTTATTAATGGTTCTACATGAAGATGACAGTCATTAGATCTTTGTGTTTATTGTCAGTCTGCTCTGCTTGTACTGATTGCCTTGGCCCTGCCAAGTGACAGGCCAGTGTTAGCTTCTGCTGTCTGCCTGGGGAAGCCCCTTTTGTCCCCAAACAGATACTGTATATAATACAAAGTTCAGAGGATGCTAGCCTCTTCCTGGTGCGGTGCAGCATCTTCCTGTGGCAGATCAACAAAGTTAGTTAGAAATTCTGAGTCACTTATTTATTTATGTATTTATTTATTTACCTTTTAGTTTTTTCAGCAGGGATTACAATAGTTTGAACAAACAAGTGAACCTTGCCTTCTGCTCTATTTTGGTCAGCAGTAGAGAGTGGGTGGGCAGGATTTTAAAAAAAGAATAAGAGGTTAGACTCAATCTGATGTCAAGTAGAGATGGTACAGCATCTGGTTTGGCAAAAAATATCACAGGAACCCAAACCCAACCAAAAAAGTGAAAGAGAGGTGACAAGGGTGAGAGCCTCTGAAGTGAGTAGAAAACAAAAGAAAGGTGTCAGAGAACAAGTGTAGAGAACAATGCTTCTTGCACTTGCAAAGTGTTGTGAGCCAGCAAGGAAATGTGAGGCGTTTGGCTTTTGCTGTTCTGAGTGCCAGCACTCCTAATGAGTCTGTCAGGGCCAGTTAGCACAACCAGGCCTGCTTGTGTCCCCTCCAGGCCGCAGACAGCTGTTATTAGCCCCGTAATGGCATGCCACAGGGCCAGATTAGCCTGGCACACTGGAGAAATATCAAACATTCACTTACTGTGGCTCCTTCGTTGGCTAAAGCAGCTATTTGGCAAGGCATTCATTTAGCTGCGATCCTGGCAAGCTACCTAACAAGCCCCAAAAGAAAAAAAGGTCTTCTGTGAGAGATGGAGTTAGTGTACAGTAGCTCCTCTGGAAGGAAAAAATGACATACTAGAGGATGTTTAAGGCTGAGCATATTAGGTCAGATTGCTGATCCCTACCAAGAATCATGTTTCAAATAAACATTCTGAGTCGCAATAAGACATTGTAAGTTTTAGACATGAAAAATAAATTATATCACATTTTTTGCTTCATGATTAAGAAGCGATACTTTGTTGGTTTTTACCTTGCTGATTGTCAAAATTGAAGACAACAGCATTGTTGTCTTTAATAATGCTGTGTTATCATTATGCAAACCTCATCGACAAGATGGCCACTGCTGTTTACTCATCTGTTTTTACCTTTCATTATAAGCATGGGAAATCAAAACCTTACACAACAAGTACTCTCACTCTGCCTTGGGGGATAGCCTGCACTATGCATACTCTGTGATCAGCCTACACCATCTGATCAGCATACCAGTAACACTTACAGTACACTGATCTATAAAGTATGCTACTTACAGAAATATACTGTAAATCATGCTCTTTGAGGCTGCTATTTCTTGAATATGAATTTGCAAGCTTTTGCATATGTTGCTTTGTGGCCTTCACCCCATGGTAATCACTCTGCATTTAGGGCCATAAACACAATCTTCAAAGGTGTGTTTATAGTGTTCTCCTATAGGAGCTGGGGCCTGCTATATTCATTTGTGCACTGGATGTTTTCCTGCGTCATGTGTCTGATTTGAAGTGAAAGGGAGAGGCCAGTTTTGGTTAGTTTGTGAATGTTTTCTCACTCCATTGTTAAATATTGTTAAATACTGCATGTCTAACTGCATAACAATCTCAAGCTCTGCCATTGAATGTCTTTGTCTGTCTGGGCATTTTGCATATATGCCTTGTCTGTGTGTCAAATGAATGTTAAAAAAAGAAGAAGGGAACAGATTAAAGCAAGAGTAACAAATGTGAAAGATAATGTGATATTTATTAATTACTGCATTGTGTTTTTTCTCTCAACAGTCTGCACCATATCCTCATTAGCGGACCATATGGATTGAGTGTGGCAAAGTCATTATGTACTATACATAGCAACCAGCAGCTGTAGTCATTTCTAAATATAACTCGTGTTTTATTCTCTTATTTATGAGAGGGCAGTTTCCACATCACCGATTGCAGCTTTTATTTTCACAACAGGCAGACAAACCTAAAAGAGGGTCTAGAGACAAAAAGATGTAGCTCACTTTATCAATGAACACACAATGCAAAAGTTCTCACTGTTGTAGAAATCAAATGACTGAAACAGCACAAAAACTGTTGAACACATGTTTCTGAAGAGTGATGCTAATGTGCAAACAACAGGATATCAAGGGAATCACAGACATGCAGTGCCATGCGTACTAGTTGAGAGTGAAGTGAGGAGATTGATAAAGACAAAGAGTGAGATTAAGAGCATTAGATTTGAAGTGAATTCTGTGAGGTACCCATGCTGTGGCTGTGGGCCACAGTGTGAACCCCACTGAGCTACACTCTCTCTTTCCCTGGCAGGGACCACTTTGTGCGAATCATTAGCTTCCCAAGTACTCAGGACTTTTCCGCCACTCCCGTAGGTGCAGCTGAAATCCACATGGGGCAGTACGGGGAGGAGCTGGCAGGCTTAAGACCCAGTACCTACGCTCTGATTATCAGTTGTGTAATGTATAAAAAGATGGAGTCAGTAGTAAGCCAGTGCACAGGAACACTGGCTACCAAACACAACAGCTTAACGCCATTAGTGCCGCTGCATGAGCCAATTTTATCCAGTTATTATGTGTAGTACATCACCATGAAGTGATGTGATTAACATGGCAGCCAACGTACAGGCTTGTGACTCGGTAGAAATTTATGAAACTAACACTGGCAAACAAAATGAGGACCATAAAAAGAACTCAAGTGTGTTTATTGACAGAACGATCCCTAAATTTTGGACGAGACTATAAAAGTTGACAAACTTTGAAACTAAATCAAAGTAAATTGAATAAAAATATGGATATTGTCATTGTCATTTAACTTTAGTGTTTGAAGTGTTTTTGAAGTGTTTTTTTTTTTAATACACTCAATGTCTTTCTGTTTCTCTCTCCCCCTCCAGAGCAGATACGGTGCTCCAGATCGAGGTGTAAGGCTCTACAGTTCCCTGCCCATGCGCCCAAACCCTGACGGCAAGAGACTGCCCTCTACTGGGGTAAGACTTTTCTCTCCCAGCTTCCCCTCCACCCCCTCACCCAGTGGTCTCACAGACACCTACATGCCACTTTTAAACCATACAGTAACCCTCAAAGGAAGAACTTCCCTCAGTTGCACAGCAAGACTGCCCAGACATGAATGAGTGCAGAGTTTTACAAGTTTTGAATGAACTGAAAATGTTAGGTAGATTCTTTGTAGAAAGAGTCTGCATGGAAACAACTGAAAAAGATTGTCAGCAATGTCTGGACTTCAATAAATTCCAGGAAACAACTTAACCAAAAGCAAAAAACAAACAAAAAAAAACATAAATAACAGTGCTATACTAAAATGACCTCTTCCTCATTCTTTGACTACACATTGAACCCTCCACCACTGCGTAATACCAACCCCATAACTTTTCCCACACTCACTGTAATAGACCAGCTCAGTCTTCTATCCCCACCCGATCACCGGACACAGGAAGGCTCTCAAAGAAGCGTATCACTGCAGGTGATGGGCCAACCGACCAACTCCTACTGTATTTGTGTTGGCGCAAACAGTGCCTTTCTGTACAAACTACTGCTCCCTTAGACCTGTTTTAGGGGAAAAAGAGGATGTTGATTAAGTATAAAAATTAAATATTTTTCCCTTTTTTCTATATCTTTTGTTGTAAAGCAGCTGTGTTTGGACATCAAAGGCTCATTCTTTTAGTTATTTTATTATATAAATGTTCATGGACATGCTTGGAAAAAACCCCCCCAAAAAACCCATTACATTTATTGAAGTTAAATGATGGAGCACCTCCAGTACTTTGACTTTGACAAAGTGCTGGAACAGTCAGTCTACTTTGTTTGTGAAACCTTTCTTTCTTTTTTTTAATAAAACATCTTTTTGTGGAAATCATAATTAGAATCTAGCTTGCCTTGCTTTAATGCATTTATGTAACAAAGGAGAGAAAATGAAAGAACAATAGAGCAAAAAGAGAGAATTTAATTTCATATGTCTCCCTTTTTCATGTTTCACTCCATGCAAGTGCTTTTTGAATTATCTCTTCACTGCTCCAGGGCTCAATGGGAGAAAAAGTGGGGGAGTGAGGGAGAGGAAGAGAAGAGACAGGCAGACAAAGCGAAAGCTGTGTAATATTGTTGGTGCGCACCTTTTTTAATTACAACAGAGATTGTATTGATGTCTCAGGCCACATGTCCTAAATCATTTATCAAGGGGGAGAGTGCTAACAAAGCATTTCTAAGAAACCCATCCTCTCCCAGGGCCTGGAATCATATGTTATCTAAAGTGAATATTGTTAATGCTTTTCAGTGAAGAGACCCACTTACAAATCATGGGAATGAGTTCCTTGTCACGACATCTGTGAGGTGGTAAAGATATATATCCACTCTCATCTAATCCTCTGTTGTGCAAATTAAATTGCATCTTAATCTGTATCTGGAAGTTGTTTGTAAAATAAAGACGCTCAAAGTTATGGATAAATGTATAGCAATGGAAAGAAGATTTGTATGTTGTCTAGTTGTTTTGTTCAGATTACATCGTTTATACAGATTACAATTTGTACAAAACACACACACACACACACACACACACACACACACACTCTCAGACATTAAAAGGAGAGAACATGTGCTATTTTTCTCCCTAACTCTTTCACTTACTCACCTTTGGTTTTGTGTGATTTCCTTTTGTCTGTTATTACCTGGGTGTAGTGTCAGTACAGTAGCAGACTGTAGCTACAGGCTGCATAGAGAGGAGGAGAATATAAACCACTTAACATGCAGGAGGAAACCAGACGTTTTTCCATTGCACTTATCAGGTGCTGCGGTGAGAGCAAGTGTAAAGGTGCTGTAGGTCCCTGCCCCCCTCCCCTTCTCACCCCAGCTCCTCTCACCCATCTCCTTCCTCCCTTCTTACTTCCCTTGCACACCCCTTTTATTTTCCCCTGATCTTTATCTCTGTCCCGCACCACACCACCACT
>VUQI01000118.1:0-26770 GCA_015106735.1 Paratilapia polleni | reverse complement strand
CGATGGAATGTGAAATTAGAGGATAAGAACATGTGCGGTGAAAGTCAGCAGAGCCAAATTTCCACTGCATGAATAGAAGTGGAGAGAGAGGAAGGAGAGGTGGAAGGGAGGAGAGGTTAAAGAAGGAGAATGGAAGGAAGGAGAAAGAGGGGTGAAGAATAGAAGTCCCTCCATAGCTCTGAGTGGTTATATTTGTGGGAGCGGCTGGTTATCCCGCCCCACAATGCTGCCCCACTTCCTGCTTCCAGCCTGCCACTTCCTGTTGTTGTGTGGCCAATGTACAGACTTGCCAGGACAAGCACGAGTATGTTACTGTGTTTGTATGTAAGCATGTGAGTATGCTATGTATCGGCATGTGTTTGTGTAGAAGGGTGACAGGAAGTGGAATGTGGGGTGTGCACCTAGATGATGTTGTAGTCTAGACACACTGACCTCTGACCCACCAGCAATGAAAACATACACAATGACAGAATCTGAAGAAGTGCAAAAAGGTTGAGGATTTTAACTGCTGGTCAGCACTAGGGGTGGGTTTAAAAAATCGATTTCACAATTCCAGTCGATTTTACTTTGAATGATCTTATATCGATTCATGAAATCCTGAAATTGATTTATAAATAGAAATGTTTTTTGCCATGTATGAAACTTGC
Organism: Paratilapia polleni; assembly: GCA_015106735.1. Classification (NCBI taxonomy): domain Eukaryota; kingdom Metazoa; phylum Chordata; class Actinopteri; order Cichliformes; family Cichlidae; genus Paratilapia; species Paratilapia polleni. Next base: position 26,123 of record VUQI01000118.1, on the reverse strand, counting down.
AAGAGAGGGTTTAGAGGGTTCCTTGTACAGTTTAGAGCATTAGTTCTTGGAGAAATGCTTTCATATCCAAGAAAAAATAGTTACTATAATTGCAATATCTCTGACTGAATCAGAATCCAATCCAATCCAATCCAATCGAATCTAATCGGGGATCGAATTGAACGTGGAAATTGTGAATTGGAATTGAATCAATTCTGGAAGTCGGTAACAATACCCAGCCCTAGTTAGCACATTAGTTCAGAAAACGTTTAGTAACCTTCATGAATCAGTCATGCATGTGTAAGCTTTAAGGGCACTAATCTGAACCCTAGAGCATTCACTGTTTTTTGGCGAGTGACATGCACATCAAAACATACGCAGAATGACATAATCATAGACATCTGTGGACTCTTTGTGGCTTGTACACGCACCTTTTGGGTCCAGAGGTACCCATTAATTGATTATTTTTATAATGGAATCAGACTGCCAGTTGTTTAGCTGCTCTGTAGTCTTACAGACACAGGGAGAACAAAAATCCCAAAAAGGTTTGAACCCAGAACCTTCTTGGTTTGAGGCTCCAATTCTAACCACTGCACCAGTGTGCCACTGAAATATAAGATATATCTACAGAATGAAATGTGTCAGAACGTATTAAACTGTTTTCATTCATGTCACTTAAGTTAGTAATGAAACAGTAAAGCCTTAAAATCTAAGAGTAAAATTAATATTTTACCTGATTTCTTTTCTGATGTTGCACCTGAAAATCTAGAAAAAGTTGTGCAAATATGTTCCTTTTTAGCCCTCAAAAAAATGTGTACATAGTTAATTTGAGGTCCAGTAATAAGCCTGCATTTGTGTAGCTTGTACCTGTAAGAGCAGACATTTACTTTTACTGTACCACTATCCTTTTTCTCAGAGTGCCTGAAGCTAACATTTAACAGCTGTATCATCTTGTTTTGGCAACCTTTTCCTCCATCGTCATTTCCTTCATCACTGAAGTAAGATTAGACGAAATCTCGTAATCTAATCTAATCTAGTTTCTTCCTGAGCTCATGGTGGGTATAACCAAAACAGAAGACAGTACATAGGTGTAAAGATGACTGCAACATGATGTAAGATCCCTGTGCAGCTCTTTGCTTGTTTATAGCAGTGTGAGCCCTTATCTTTAATTAATGGAAAAAAAAAATCAATGAAACTTGTAATACATGCTGGAATTGTATACATTTTCTGACTACCAGTCCAAAACTTACCAAGATATTTACTTTATTGTTTGAGGTGTATAAGAAATGTTCACATTTGAGAGCCTGATTCAGTGTTTTGGCTTTTTTGCCTAAAGGCTAATTTACTAAAGAGAAATATTATCCAGATGTTTTAAAAGTTGTATTTCTGGAGCTGTTAAAAATCTTCAGCTGTCCTTTTCTGCTTTGCACTGCATTGCGATGCTGTTGTGTACATCAGTAACATGCAAAGATCAGACAATTTTTTTTTTTCCCATTATCTGAGTGCATGTGAAGAATTCTTAAAATCTATTCATTTTCGTCGTCAGTATGTAGAAAATTGCAGCTTTAAACGAAACACAAGCATGGCACAGTGACTGAAAGACAGGCTTAACCAGTCATTACGGTGCTGTAATTTAAGTTGGAGAGGGTGTGAGAGTGCAGTGAGTTCAGTTTTACTAAGAAAGGTTTAGCAGTGACTTGATGTATGCAGCAGACTCTGAGCTGACATATAGATTCCCTCCCTCCTCTTCCTCCTTCCCGCTCCTGCCTGTTTGGTCAGGTGATTGTGTTTGACTGACAGATGTGGGTCGTTGGGGCAGCAGGTGGGTGATAGTTCTCACGTGTGTCTGTCAGCTAAGCTCGCCGGGCTTATTTACTCGGCAGCAGGAATGAGATATTTAGAGACCTGGGTTGAAATCTGCCTTTATTCTCCACTCTCAGAGTCCCTCTGGACTGTCTCTCCCTATGATTGAGACCAAGGTCACTGTGGTCTGAACATTCCCTTCTTGGCCCTGTCTAGACGTGGCCTCTTCCTGATAGCCCCCGCCCCCGCCCCAGGTGTGTTTATTGACTATTGTTCTGAGGCTGGGTGGCATGCAGGACTAGCATAGAGGACTTCGTGAGGAAGCTGCTAATGAACAATCCAGCAGTGGGGGGTTAATGTCACTGAGTACAGAGGCACCTTGTGCTTCTCTGGGGAGCCATAAAGTGTATTGCATCTGGAAAACTGCAATGTTTCTCTAGTGTTGGTGTGAATAATGGGGAAGAACTGATGTTAAACAATTAATTTCTCCAGTTTGCTTTGTTTTAATTTCACAAGGCTATAGCTAAGACTGTACATGTGCCCAAATGGGTCATACATTTTTATATTTTCTGCATCTGTAAAGGTGATGTTCTTACCCAGATAACAGCACTTATTCACATTTCTGTAATTTTGATATGCTGTAAATGTTGTCAGAAATATTTATTCCAACTTAGACAAAATGCTGTCTTTATTTAATCTTTCTCAGATTTTTTTTTTTTTGGAAAACGGCTTTTACTGCTGGGATCATATTTTTAACTGAGTCTCTCCCTGTCTGTGTTTATAGGCTAAGGGGCGGAGGGATGGTCTCTCCTCAGGTGGTGACAACCCTCGGCCGCCGATGGCGACCCGGCTGGGAAGAGAGGGGGTTGGCATGGGCTGGAAGGGTCCTAGGACGCTGGTCCTCCATAAGAACTCCCAGGGTTTTGGTTTCACATTACGCCACTTCATTGTTTACCCTCCAGAGTCCACCCTGCACACCAACCTCAAGGTGAGACCTACAGATGTCCTTCAAACATTTGAGAATGCCTTAAAATGTTAAAAAGTGTTAAATAATGTTTAAAAATACCATTTGTACTTTAGTACTTAGTTTTACAGAGTCCTTTATTTTAAACTTCTGTGTTTGTTTTTATAGTGCACATGGTCTCCATTTCATCCTAGCTGGCATTTAAAATGGGTTTGAAGACCTTACGTTTAACTCGCTGAACTCAGGAGAGAGCCAATTTGAGCTTGGAGATAAAGCCAATCATGCTGCAGCTGAGGGTCAGCGAGGTTGAGCTGACCAAAATGAACACAAAGACAAAGGGAGAAAACAAGCCTGACTGATTAGAGACAGCAGACAGCGAACAAACCAAGCTGTTAAGGGAAGAGGGGCAAGATTTGGAGACAAAACAAAGCACCTCCATTTTACTCCTGTTTATTTCACAGGCCTGTTTTTGTCCCTGGTGAATTCAAGCTTGTTCTGGTGTTGTGGAATGAGCCCGAGTGGTTATTTAGCTCTTTGAGGTGTGGGGGCAAACGTCTCCAGATGTGAAATTGAGGGATGTGGAGGCCGGGGTGGGTTGAGTCAGCTGAAACAAGGCCTCTATTATTTTTATACCACCCCACCATCCAGCAGCTGCAGATAGGAACACAGATTGAATGAGATCTGTTGTCTTATCCTGGTACCACTTGCTGGCAGCCAGGCCGTACCATGCCAGCCCTGGACAATAGGCCCACTGCTGGCCTTTGGCCCTGGTTCTGTCCTTTTCTCCTCTGCCTCAGAGGAGACGAGGGTCACATGTTGTTTTTGGACAATTGGACTCACAGAGCCTCCTGTTGTTATCTGAAGAGGCTTCGTGGAAGCCTCCCAAATTACCCTCATAGAGTCCAATTAGTAGAGGGTTACAAGGTCTGTGACTCAGTTGGGCTCTCGTTTCAGGGTGTCTGCAGCTCCCGAAAGTCTTCAGGGTCATGGTTCTAACAGAATTCTTCATTATCTTCATGACCTTCTTGTGACATTTCTCTTATTAGGACTGTAACTCTTTTTTTAATGACTTTGGAGAACAGTGTCTGAATTAATGTGAAAGTAAAGATGATTAGAAGGAAAAGGACTCTTGTCTACTGAAGTAATTACAGTACTACAGATTTTTTTTGTTACTTAAAAAACAAATCAATTTCTTATTTGTTCTCTGTAGAAAGTAATTTGTTGCAGTACTTGTTACATTACTTTACATTGTTACAAAATATCATACAACTTCAGATGCACTCATGTAATTGCCATACATAATAACCATACATGTAAGCAGAAATACTTATCCAGATAGGGAGGACATACACTGGATCTTTTTTTAGTATTACTGTAGTATATATTATCTTTTTTTTCATTACTATATCCCCAAGCCTACAGCAAAAGTGGCAAAAACCAGCCCAAAGGCCATTTCAAAGAAAAATGTGGTGACATTAATTCCACTGTAGATGTTATTTTAGTGATATTTCTCCTGTTTTGTATGATTCTAAAAGCCTGTTCATCTCTGCCTTTGTTACCTGCTGAAAATACCCTCATCCTGAGTACAACTCTGGGTCTGTGGTCTTTAGCTAATAGTTTTGTCTTAGCACATTTGTTTCGCGGGTCAGTAGTGGCCTGTGCGTATTTTGCACATTGCCGTCACATTTTTATCCTTACCAGAAATAAATTCCAAGTAATGTCCATTTTTGCCGTCCCTAAAAAGTTGAGGACAGAGGTCAGGAGATTGTTTTGTGTCTGCCTATTATAAAGATAATTGAAGAGTTTATGCAACACAAGTAATCACACATTTGTTTGATTAGTAGCTGGGATCTTATTATTGGATTTAGGACTTAGTTACAGACTAATTTTAATGTGATAATACAGTGATGCACTCCTTTGTGTTTTTATGTCACTGCAAAATGGGAGGTACCTTGTGAACAACATGACACTGCTGATATCAGAAAGCATCTTGTAGAAAAAAGGTGTTTTCCAAATTATATGGATGCATGTTTTCTTTTTTGTGACAGCTTGGCACTTTTAGAGTCTTTTAAGTAAAAATAAAAGAGAACTACTAATGCATTATATCCAACTTATATCAAATTTAGGAAGCTACAGCCTCAGTGTCTTTATTGCTGGATTTCTAGTGCTAGGTATCAGCATAAATAATGGGATGAGTAGTTTTCAAGATGTATAGACTCCCTAGCAGAGACTCTTGTGCCCACCTCTCACCGTCTCCTTCCGGATGTGGTGACACTAGGACTGGCCGGGTGCTGTGCATCCCCAGCTCCGAGTTCTATTCTGGGGTCGGCAGCTATCCTTTCTCTGCCTCTAAACCCTCCACCATTGTCTGCAGAGCCTGGAATGAGCCCACTCAGCGCAGCATAAAGCCAGGCAGCAGTCAGCCCACCGAGCCCCTAACCACAAACTGTCCACTCAGCTTAGTGTGTGTGTGTGTGTGTGTGTGTGTGTGTGTGTGTGTGTGTGTGTGTGTGTGTTTAGGTGATTGGGCAAGCTGCAGCTATCAAATCTCACCACGTCGCTTCTCACTGTCCACACCTTTATTTGCTTCAGTGTATGTATGATGCAAGATATCTGCAGATTGTCAGAGCTGCAACGTTAAAAGCTCATAAAAAACACACAGGTATGTGTCAGGAGGTTTGGCATAAGGTGTCAGTGAAGTCAGCAGCATGTGGGGGAAAGTTGTAAACAGTTGATCTCATTTGAGTCATTCTTCCACATTATGGGAAAAGGTTCGCCTGGGGCTGAGACCTGTGGTCACAGCTAGATAGAGATTAACCTGTATCCTGTTGAAATGTCAGGAGCGTAAGGACTTCTGCTGTGAAACCCTGAGGACATCTCCATGTATGGGGCATTTCTCCTACGTGATGTAAACCCTGAATCAGCACTTGGTAGCATTCCTGCCTGGGAAAGCAGTGACAGTCTTTGTTTTCCCCCTAATTTTGTCTTTGGCAAGAAAAAATTTTTTCAGTCAGAAGCTCTTATTATTGGTTGCAAAAATTTCCCGTGTGGCATAACCAGTTTCCTTCCTTCAAATCTTTGTATACAGTCAATTTCGCCTCAGCGTTTGAAGTAGCAGCTTTTCCCATATTCGTAAAAATAAAACCAAGCTTACGTTGCATCACATCTCGACTTTTCCGTGCACGTGGAACAGTTTATCCCCTATCCCACTATCAGATCTCCCCCGTCTAGCCCTTTTAAAACTCGGCCAAAGACCATCTTAACAAATGTGTTTGTACTAAAACAGCAATAAATGTCTTTTACAGTAATTTAACCCCTTAAATATGCTCTAATTCTGATAATTCTGTCTTTCTGTCCTTTGCAGGATGAGGAGAATGGTAATGGAAAGGGTGAGTTGTCTCTATCTTTTGCCTTCTCACTCTTTTGTTAGGGCTTCAGTTAAACCTTACTATAGTGGGATAATGATGATGTAATGAGTCAGTACCCTACTGTATTCCCTCCTGTCACCTCTGCTCTGCAGCCTTTATGCGCCACCTACTGGACACTATGCAGCACTACATCTAAAGTAGTTGAGTCCACCTACAGCTAGACACCTGGTTCTCCAGCTTTTTCTGGCATTCCTCACTTCAGATGCTGAAAAAAGTTCACACCCAGCATCCCATATTTTTTTTTTATCAATCATTACGAATAAGAAAGGATCCAAATTGAATATTACTTAAATAAATGTGCAGTAGCATCAGCAAACTCTTATTTGTTGAGTTAGATGGTCAAATGTTAACATTAACAGACATAAACAAAAGGACAGATTTGCGCATCTCAAAAAAATGCCATTAACAGTCAGATGGGCGCTGAAAGAAATCGTCAGCAGTCGCTGTTAGTAGGTGTACAGCAGCAGAACGAAAACAGATTTGTTTCAGCCTGCAGCTTCACTCAGTGCTTCTGAAACATTTGTAGGTGTAGCTCTTATCAAACCACCAGCCTATGGTCAACTCGCAGGTGATATTCGTGAACTAATCACAAAACAAATACGAGCAGAAAATATGAAATACGACGAATCAGTGACCTATCTTGTTCTTGCCAAAAGGAAATAGAAAGACAGATGTAAACTGATGGATTACTGTACTATGCACCTCCTATAAAGAATGACATAAAGTCATTTTTCTTATAACAGAAATTATTTATCATTTTTACTACTATATGACTACTGTTTACAGTGTTTAGATTATTGCATGTGTGTCTACATGGATATGTTATTGATACATGTATGTATATAACTTTTACACACACATTATAGAACATTATTGACCTCTCATATGCTTTTAGCAAGAACAAATTATGTATGATTAGCTCATGAGTCACCTGGGAGTTCTGGGAATTTGTCAAATATTTCAGACATGTTGAGGAAATCCAAAGGCTGAAGGGCATCCGGTTATTATAATCTTTATTGCTGATTAAGTACCAATGATTTAATTCCCGAAGTTCACAACTAATAGTAGACAGTAAATGTTTAGCTGTAGTGCTGAAGAGTCATCCACACAAGTGCTCTAAAGCAAAAAGGTCTAATTTTTAAACAACAGGCGCAACTCACAGCTTTTTTTGTTTTTAAACAAAGCAGTTTACAGTACTTCTTGTCACATTTTTTTCTTTTTGTGTTAACTGAATTGGTACACATCCTGATCTTTGCATTTCCTCATCCCATTTGCTTTTTGTCATCCAGGGTTTCAGAAAAGTCAGCTGGAGCCAATGGACACCATATTTGTGAAGAACGTGAGAGAAAAGGGTCCGGCCCATCAGGCAGGCTTGTGCACAGGTAGAGAACATGTGGTGCAGGAGTTTGAACGTCACGATTTGCATTGGAAATCTGTTGGGAGACTGTGCTGGTCATGTGATGCTGCAAATATGAGATGCAAAATGATACGGGCATGCAGAGAGAGGTTGACCAAGAATAAAAACATGGGGGGAAAAAAAATGATCTTCAGTGGACATGAGCGGTATTACAGTATGAGAGCTCAGTATATCTGAAATCTGTTGTGTATTGCTGCCACAGCAGAGCAGCATTTCAGACAAACCAAACCAGTCCTCTGTGTGCAAAGCAATGGCATAATTTAACTTGGGTTGTCACATCCAGAAAGTTACATGCTACCTTGAACATATGCAAACACACCCTGCGAGCACTTTGTATGTGTTTCGGCTTGCATGAAGTCACCGCAAATGCATATAAACTTTGAACAGGTAGTTATGCGACACCTTCCTTGGGGCCTTGGTTCACAAAAAGCTGAGCTGTAGTAAACATACCAGTTTTTTATGTTGTTGGTCAGTACAACTTACGAAAAACAAAAAATGTGAAAGCTGTTTTCATTTGATTGATTTAATATTTTTCAGAGATATGCCTTTAAGACACATTGAACACCACATGTCTTGCTTTTCATTTATTTGAAAGTGTAAGATTAAATTAGAAATAGCTTATTGTGTTGTTTTTTTTTTTTTTAACCCCGCTCCAATGCAAAACACAGGTGACTTGCTTAATGTTTTACCTGCGTGTTTTTGGTTTTGTTGAAATTAGACACCCCATAGCCAATTATTCAGAAAGTAGTACACTTAGTATTTTTCACTCCTGGATTTTATTATTTTGATGTCTGCCTCGAGCTTTCCGGGAATTTGTCCTTTGCCCACTTTCTTTATCATTTCCACCCACTTTAAAAGTCAGAGTTCATAGGCTCTTTGTTCTCACATGTACTGGATATAATATGATAATCTGTCTGTGCTCTGCAGGGGATCGACTGGTGAAGGTGAATGGAGAGAGTATTTTAGGAAAGACGTACTCGCAGGTGATCGCCCTCATTCAGAACAGGTAAGCGCCCCTGCCTGTCAGGCCCCTCAGAGAATTTTAGGTGTTGATTTATTGAACTGTTTTTTTCTTTATAATTTTAATAGCAATGACATACACCCAGTCACAAGTATTAGATGCAATGTTTTTTAAAGGGAGTACCCTAAAGCAGTGTATTCTGCATAGTGACACTCTCTACACAATCATCCATCCAGATACTGTGTTGATCCAGAGGGCAAATGAGGATTGAAAAGTGATGCTAGACTCACTTTTTTAATACCAATTTGTTGTTAGCACCAACAGGGTGGCTGGATTTTGGCTTTACATTTTCTAAGGTGTCTGTCTTTGAGTTGAATTCTGAAATTTTATCTACCTTTACCCTCCTTATTTGCTGAGCGTCTGTAATAGTGGCTCCATGGTGTAGTGGTTAACACATTTCCTTTACATGCAGAAGATCCCCAGTTCAAGACCTGGAAGAGACACAAAACCCAGCCTCAGGGGGTCACAAGCTAGTGTACTCCTATGCTGGTCCCGCTAGGAGTCTAATCTTCTATTAGAGTCCAAACAGAGGTCATCAGAGAGTGTGGGCTCCCAACTTTTTTGAGCCAGGAACAAATGCATTTGAAAATTTTCCACTCATTTAGCTTGCTGTGTTTAGCACCACGTGACAACATGGAGTGACTGGAGTACATCTCCATGCTCGCCGGCTTACCATCTGGCTATAAGCCAAGCCACGCAGCAACAGGAATGGCTTGTTTCACCCTGAGATAAGCGAATAACTTCATAACAGATCAACACGATGTGCCCAAATCATATCAGAGTTTCTAAAGGCTCCAAAGCTAATGTGGGAGAGAGTAAATGGCTTCACATTTGCTAATATACTTGTTTAATTGGCCTAAATGGTCCCCATTTGTGCAGATGCATTTTGTTAATGATACAGCACAATTTCATGAATCCAAATGCTCAAAATTCACACAGAAAAAAAACACAAAAGAGAAAACACTGTGTGGTTCACAACAAGCAACTGTTTTGATTGGCTTCTGCATTTCACATAGTTCAGAAGAGGTCCCCAAACCTTTTCGAATGTTTTTTTGTTCGTCTTTCACTGTATATTATGAATTCTAATGGAAAGGTTTGACATAATTTGCCATAGGAACTGAGATACCTCACTTCAGATTACCTATCTCACACTTATTCTTGCTGTCCTCTCTCCTTCTTGCATGTGCCCTGCAGCGAGAGTGTGTTGGAGCTCTCCATTATGCCAAAGGATGAAGATGTGCTTCAGTTGGTAAGTGTGAGTATGAGATTTTTCACACATATTTTACTCCCAGAAAACCCCTCCACAAAATAAACCCACACATGTTAAACACGTACATATGTTATTTTAGGACACTACAGAAGTCTGTATATTCTGCAGGGATGATTCACGGCGTCATTGTCGAAGAATTTAGGGATTTTGTTAGAATGGCTGCAGAGTGACTCACAGGCTCTCTGCTCTGCGTTTAGATTACAATACACATTCATTAAAAGCCACTGGTATCTTGACTGTCGAAGTTTATGTTTAAAAAAAAAACAACAAACCAACAACTCTGTGCTCACTCACACCCATGTTCTGCAAAACACATTTTTATCGCTCCACAGGTTGCTCTTTCACAAGATTCAACATGCATCATCAAATGCCCCTCCCACTAACCTGGAGCAACTTGTCAACACACAAAAACCAGATCACCTGATTTAATTGAGCCTTCTCACACATGCAGAAACCTCACAAATCCTCCCAAAAAATGCCCCAAACTGCCCTCTCCTTATAAGTATCCTGCCATGTCTTAACATTATGCACCCACTCCCCTGTTCTCGTGCTCCTCCCCTCACTGCTACGCCTCTATCTGCTGCATTCCTAGCATGACCTCACCAGTCCTGCGCCTCCCTCCACACTCCCACAGGGTGGAGTAAGATGAGAGGGAGGAGAGAGGGAGTTTGGAAGGATCTGAGAGAGGCAGAAACAAGACGATAGAGCAGATAGAAAAGTCACCAAAAAAAAAAGGAAAGAAAAGAAGCTAAAGACTGGATGTTTGTGGAGATGGAAGCCGTACAAAATGAAGGACAGAAGGTTTTAGCAGCAGAGGTGTTGTGTCCGGGGTGTCAGTGAGGATAAGTCTGTCCTCTGCTCTTCCTTCTCTATTTGTTTGTGTGGCTTCAAACTTCACACACTAGCTGTGGACAGGCTCTGGATTCTGTTGGACGGCCTAAACTATTAGGTAAACCTTTAAGAACGTGTCAAACTATATGTGGGACTTAGCTTTGCTTTGTCATGGGAGTGAAAAAATTACTGTAAGCAAGTGTGTTTTTGTTCACCTCGAAGTCAAAGTTGTAAGCAATGCTTTAAGTATGACAGTGTGGCTGATTCCTAAAATAACCTGGGAATTTAAAGCTAGTTATTTACATTTGGATTCTCCTAAAGCAGTGAAGTGTGCTTGTATATATCCTGTATTTATATACACAACATTAGTGGATACATTCATATTTATAGTTGGCTGCAGTGCAGTGAGTGTTGTGGCTTTTGGTCGAGGGAATTCATGCAGTTTGGTAGCTAGTTTGTGTTTGTGTTGAGAGCTGAGGCCCTGGGGACAAACTGTGGCAATAACTCAGAGATCCTTCCACTTTCAGGCTTGTTGTGTGTACAGCGGCATGACAGTGTGTTGTTGTCCAACTTGTTAACAGGAAGAGCCCATTTTTATTTAAAGTCGTCACTGCCGCACATGCTCACTGTTGTAATTTCACATTTCTTCCTGTCATGTCTGTTCTCACTTCTCCTCCATCTTCCCTCCTTCCTCCAGGCGTACTCCCAGGATGCCTACCTGATGGGTAATGAACCGTACGCTGGGGGAGCTGAAAACCTTCCGCCACCACCCCCCCTCTGTTACCCACGCTCCAAGACCACGCCGCTTTCTGGAGGTCCCCTCTCATCCCCCATGGGCCAGAACCAGCTGGATAACTGGAGTCGCTGGCCAGGTTCTTCCAGCCCCTCATCACCCTTGGACAACCGATCTGCTGTGTGCAGCCCCGCCATCTGGCAGGAGGGCCGGGCGGGCGAGCCCGGTGGTGTGGGTCACAGCAGTCCAGCCCACCGCACAGAGGAGATCCAGTACGGTATGACCAGCCACCAGCCTCAGGGCCAGATCAGGGGACGCTCCTATTCTTCTTCTTCCTCCTCCGGAGGCCCTTTGTCCAGCCCGCTACAAGTTCACTACCCCAACCACCATGGTGCCAGCTCTTCACAGGCTCAGCCACGCAAGTCCAGCTCAGCCTGGACCAGTCCCCCTCAGGCCCAGGTCGGCCACAGCCACAGTGACCGCCGCCAGCAGGCCCTCTCTGACTGGTACTACAGCCAGCTGCCTGATCGCTCAGGACACACGATGCAGACCCGCCATCGGAGCTACTCTCAAGACCGGCTTAGTGAATCAAGGAGGCAACAGCAGTGCACAGGTGGCTGGCCACACAGCGCCTCCCAGGACACTTTGCTTTTACTGCAGCAGTCAGGGCCCGGACCCCAAGGGGAGCCCTACTGGTCCTATGGAGACTGGGAAGGGGGCCCAGGTAGGGGCCACCCTGCCTCTAACTATACTCGAACACGCTCTGAAAATTTACTTGCCCAGTATGACCGCCATGGCCGCTCGTTAGAGATGTTGGACCGAGCAGGAGCTGGACTGGTCTCGCCTCGGTTTGACAGGCCTTCGTGGCTCCAGCAGGCTCCCCAGCCTCCCCCCAGGGCTGATGCTTACCACAGGCAGGGGAGCCATTTTAGTGCAGCACAAGCTCCTCCAGTGTCCCGGCAGTCACAGCCACACTCTAAACAGCACCCCCAGACCCACACCCAGGCCCACCCCGAGCCCCAGGCACAACAGGTAGCCCCTCAGAGCAGACGGCTTCCTCCTGGACAGAGTATAGACGACCAGCCAGTGGGCTACCGTAGCTACAGCCCGTCTTTTTACCGCAAGACAGGCCGCATCCTGCAGCAAGCTCATTCTTTCAGGGACCCTTCATACTCTGGGCCCCACTTAAACTGGAACCCAGCACCTACTAAAACCAGCCCCCCAGATGGGGCGCCAGCACCTCCCACAGCCTCCACCACAACCCCTCTTGCATCCACCACAACCGAATCCCAGGACAGAGCATACAGGCCAACAAACCACGAGAGGGAACGAGGGGCAGTGGAAGGCCAGGCAGAGTTGGTGGCACAGACCCAAGAAGTGGTGCTGAGGCAAAAACCCCCCACTGGGCGGAGGAATGCCCATGGTATGCGTCACCCCCACTACCCCCTGCCTTTGGATGAGCTAGAACCCTCTTTGTTTTCTCCTGATCCAAAAGACTCAGCCCCTGCCCCCAGTTCCACAGGAGATGTAGCCCCACGCAAACCAAACGGCAACTTTGCCCCCCTCCCACTAGAGGATGACTCTCTGGCCTCCATCCCCTTCATAGGTAAGTAGGGAGCCTCCAAGCTTCCTCCCATATCCCTTCTCCTACTTCCCTAATCAAAAAAACAAACAAACCTCAGACTGACCTTTAGATTTCATCACTTCTCCTCTAAAATGCAATCTACACTGAGTGTTTATTGAATGTTAGTGAAAGCCTAACTGAGAGGAAATGCAAAGCAGATGAAAATATGAATTTGGGGGATTTGTGTGTTCCTTAATTTCCTTCTTGTCTGTATATTCAGACACCAGGCTCTCCTCAGACACAGTTTCCAGTCTGTCTGTGAATGTTTGCGTTGGGTAATACTGGGTCTTCCCACAGCCTTACGGACAGTATTAGTAGTATGACTGAATCACATGTGATGGGAGTTCCCTAATCCTGTTGCCCGCCCCCTGTCTTTAAGGTCACCTCACTGTACTGAGGAAATGAGGTGGAGGTCTGGACTTCCTGAACGTGGGTTTTTGCTTTGAGAGATCATTTGCAATTTCACATTGGTGGAGTTTGAATTTTGCAGTTTTTAGGCTTGTCAGTAGTTCAAGGATATGCAGATTTTTATCTGTTTTTTTTTCTATAGTTATGGCCTGCATATGTTGCTGTCAGTGGGAGTTAACTGTGATCATGTCTGAGCTTGTTTCCTGCTCTGAAAAGACTCGAACAGAAGGGCTCTTGTAGGCTTCAGATTAGTTTCTACCACTTGACATGACATTAGTCAAAGTCAAACCACAGGCAAATGAAGTCAGCCGGTGAGACTAGCCGTGCCTCCATTGCCCACTCGCAGCCTGAGGAAAACTTACCCTAATGCTGAATAGATTCAAATCAGCTGACTGGGAAGCTTTGGCCCATCTTGGAGCGACTGTGAATATTTGAGCCAAGCCGCTCTCTGTCCCAGAAAGTCATTTAAAGAGAGAAAATACAGGCGGTCAGCAAACCAGGAAGGCATCTCTTGGCCTCTCTGTCAGTCTGTCAGAGCACATTCTTGCCTCGTACTTTCACCTGAATTAAACGAAACCAAGCAGCCAGAGCAGCAGGCCAGGACATGTTTAATATCCATAAACTGAAACTAGGCTAGACAACAAGTAGTCTTTCTTTCTTTCTTTCTTTCTTTCTTTCTTTCTTTCACTGATGCAGATGCTGATATAATCTGGGGCTGTTTAGGGACATGCAGTTTCATAGACTGTTGTTTTTCTTGTCTTCAGAGCATGGGTGTCTGTGAGATAGCCAGCTCAAAGGCAGGCCGTGTCTGAAGGCAGATATTGTAAGATTTTATCACATCTTGTGTAACAGATAGAATTTTTCTAAATTTGGTGAAGTATTTAATATGTTTTTGTAGCTTGTGCAAAGTGAAACGGCAAATTCTATCGAATGCTGCTGCAGTATTTTACTCTGCCCCCCTTTGAGTCTTTCTAAGCTGTAAATTACCAGGAGGTTTTTGTCGCAGTCCTTGGGGAACAGTGGGGGCCCATACTCACAGCTCCCGTCTTCAATACAGCTATTGTACTGCTCTGCTAGATGATAGCTTTTATGTGGGGGTTCAGTCTATGACTGTCTTTACTAGCTGGACCCTGGACATGATAGACTTTCTGTACTGGCCTACTGGCAGGAGGCTTCCCATGCCCTCTGTGTTGTCTTACAGGCAGCAGCCTTCTTTATTTTTCTGACTTTCAAGCTCATTCTTCCTCATTTTTCTAGATGTCAGCCTTTTTATATCAAACATGAATAGCTATCATAAACCTCTCTGTCATGTAAAACTAAAAAATGAACTAGTGTGATAGTCAGTTAATTGTTTGAGGTTTTTTTTAAGCAGGAGTGTGGAGCAGCCCCAGCTGCTCATAAAACATGCAATTTGAAGTCATTGCCTTGGAGTGAATTGTGATATTCAGTTCATAGGCTAAAATATTGGTGAATACATTAAAGGAACCCTGTTATGCTTTTGCTTTCTTTGTCATATTCATACTGTTAGACTGGTGGATGCTCAAATTAAACATGGCAAAAGTTTAAAAAAATGAGGTCAGTGTATGTACAGGTAATCTCGGTGAGCCAAAAGGTCAGGCTTCAGACTGCTCTAAATGCTCTATTTAAGGTGGTATTTTCTACTCTTGGCTCTGTATGATGTCAGAGAGAGGGGATATCCCTAATATGGTCATATCGGGTACCTCCACATGCAGTTCAATCCTTCTAGTTGCAAGGGACAGCCAGTCAAATGAAAGCTGGCTTCATCTTCCTAAAGAGAGAAGAGCTAAAGGGGTTTGTTTCAGATGGCGGATGAATACTGAGGGGGAGCACCAAAGTCCAGTATAGATAAAGTAAAGTAAAGATAAATAAGGATTATTTTGAACTGTAAATACAGACTGGCAACCTGTCCAGGGTATACCCTGCCTCTTGCCTCTGCCAGCTGGGATAGGTTCCAACACCCCTCCACGACCCTGAATGTTTAAGTATTTCCTCTCTCTTCACCTTTCTTCCCAGTACTAATCTCTGAGTCCTGAACGCAACACCTGATATACTATAT
Organism: Paratilapia polleni; assembly: GCA_015106735.1. Taxonomy (NCBI): domain Eukaryota; kingdom Metazoa; phylum Chordata; class Actinopteri; order Cichliformes; family Cichlidae; genus Paratilapia; species Paratilapia polleni. The sequence continues at coordinate 10,568 of VUQI01000118.1, read as the reverse complement.
GTACTGTAGAGCAGTATATTGCAGTATGCTGCTCCCCTCTGCTGGTCTGTCTCTGTGTCGTGGCTCTGAGCTCACTCTCTGGCTGCCTGTTAATGACGGCCTTTGTTAAACCCACAGCCTGGCTATTTCTGGGCCATGCTGTAAACAGGCAGATTCCTTATCCCAGATTGGGAATGTTTTCCGCCTTATATCGGCCTCTAAAATGCACAGGAGCGAAGAATAGAAAAGTGAGGGTGGAAGGTGGATAGAAGAGAATGAGAAAAGGGGAGAGACCGAGGATTAGTCTGAGAAAAGAAAGAAAGTTAATGAAATAAGGAAGCAAATGGAAAATTAAATAAGAAACCCAGGCAGGAATTTTCTGAAAGGACTATGTGGTGGTCAGTTGGGGGTGGCAGACTTAGACTGTGCTGCCCTCTGCTGTTTCCACAGAGAGCAAACTGCAGCAATTCAGTCCTGACAGTTTAAAATGTCAGCGGCAAATCCAGCTTCTCCTCACTTTCTGCAAATACCGGACCAGCCTATAATCCTTTCTGTCATTCAGGAAGTGTGTGTGTGTTTGTGAGAATGTTTGTGTGTGTGTTACAGTTTCATATCCCCTTACTTTACCTGAAACTGCTGGAGACTGGTAGCCTGTGTGATCTATAAAAAGGCTTTATGCCTTTGTCTTCTTAAACACTGAAGTTTCCTTTGCAGCATAAATATTTCCACTGAATTTTTACATTCATTTATACCCTGTAATCTACTTTCTACCTGTTGAACAGTAACATTTTCTCTTGTATGCATCAGATCATGTCTGAACAAGGGTAGATTTCAGGAAGAACTGAAACCTTGAGTCAGTAAACTTGTCAAACCCCCCTCCCTCTTTGTTAGCTACTGAATAGTTCTTCCTATGGCAGCAGAAGACACAGGTACTGTATCATCCGTAAGCTATTTGCCAATTTAACCATGTGCCTGTGTGACTCTTTCTTACTTTAGTCTTGTTGCAGTTATGCTTCTACTCTCCTGAAAGAGGACCACAGATTTTAGTGACTTTAGCTCCTCCTGTGGGTTTGTAAATGACCATAGATGTCTGCGTTTGTGTCCTTCATGACTTCTCACTGGGATCTTGAAGTGCCTCATGTTTAAGTATGAGTGTGTTAAATGTTTTCAGTTAAAAGAGTGAAACTTAAGGATAAGGCTAAAGAAACTGTGAAATGCATTCTCTTGTTCAGTCTCTCTGATGGTAACCCCGTGGTTCCTCGTCGTTCCTCTCCCTTTAAACCTCTCCTCTGCTTACCTTGTCCTAATCTAACCCATTTCTTCTTCCCTCCTCACCTTTTTCTCTTAACACCTAACCTTCTCCTTCTCTTTCACCCTTTCCTTCCTTCCCTCCACCCTCCCACAGACGAGCCGACCAGCCCCGGCGCAGATTTGCGCGCCCGCCACGTGCCGGCGTCCTCCGTTGTTTCCAGCGGCATGAGTTCAACGCCCCCCGTGGTCACCAGCCCCGCCTCCCCCACCTTCACCTTCCCCCTCACTAGGCTCTTCTCACACGACTGCAGTGAGTGCCCCCTCCTCCCCCTTCTCCCACCCTTCCTCGCCACTGCATGCAGCCAAAACTTAGGTCCTCTTTTTATTTCAGAGATGGATTCATGAATCATGCATGAGATTTTAAAGAGTATAAGAGCCTTTTTAGCTTTTTTTAAACTGCTGTAATTCCCATCTTATGGAGCATTTTGTCTATTATTGTGTCTTAAGTGGTTTATTTTCCCAACACAAATTGAAAAAATCTGAAATATTCAACCTGTTTCCAATAAAACTGGATCATTTTAACAATTCAAATGCAGCCTAATAATGCTGTTTTATTTTACTGTACTGTTAAAAAATTTTTTTTTTTTTTTTTTTATCCAAAAACCGTTTCAAATAATAATATTGAACTTTAAAGTATCATTTTTAGTGCTCAACAATAGACAAAAATGTCTTGACGAAATGAAGTTCTCAGCAGTTTGCATGTTGGATTTGTAGATTGCACTCTATTACTTGTACACATTTTGTTTGGTTTTGTTCATATTTCCAGGTGTGCATGAAGCCCAAAGATCTGTGTGAATTCAACCCACAGGGTGGTTTAAACTGCACAAACCTAGACCTGCATGATACCTTTTCTTTAAACAAATTGCACAAATGAATGTCAGTGTATAGTTACAGAGTCTATACCTGCATGCCAGTGGTGAGCAAACAGTCCAAAGAAAATGCAATCTAACCCACCGCTCTAGCTCATGTCCCCACCGCCCAGCTCCACCACCTCACTGATTCACAGGTCCGTAAATCCCCCTAACCTCCTCCACCACCTCCTGCTTCCTCCCTCAGTCTCCCAGTCTCCTAATCCAACACCATCCACTCTGGTGATTGGCATTACATCAAAATTCTTTTTCTCTCTCTTTCTGCTCTCTTCTTCTCTCTCCCTCTTGTCTCTCCATTCATTCATTCATTCTTCACTGAGCAGGCAGTATTAAATCCAGTCGCCGTTCCTCCTATGTTCTAGCCATCAGCACTGAGCGCTCCAAGTCATGTGATGAAGGACTCAACACGTTCAGGGAGGACGGACGAGCCTTGTAAGTACTGTGGATCTCAGACAGCGGGCTGTTTATTGAATAGAAATCATATCTTATATTATTAATATTAAAGACCCTTTGTTGTGCTGTTATTTTAAGCAGGCGGCAACCAAAAAGAGTGAAGAGTTTCTTCACAGATGGGGTGAGTTCTTCACCTTTTATTACTACACATAAAGTGACGCATGATATGTAAATATTTTGCATATTGTCATAAAATTCAAACCCAAAAGCTGAAATGCAGACAAATAAGGGAATCCTGCAGCTAAAAAGACTAAATCATAATCAACTCACATTGAATTAAAAATAGTGATTTGTATTTGTTTAACAAATTAAGACATACAAGCATAATAAGAAATGATTACTTTCAAAGAAATATTTAATGTAGTCGTGCACAAAATTTTGTTATCGAATGGCGACCTATCCAGGGTGTACTCTACCTCTCACCATATGGCAGCTGGGATAGGCTCCAGCCTCCCACGACTGGATGGATGGATGGAGTTGCACAAACACCTTAAACAAGTTAATCATGTAAATTCAGCCTGAGGGAGTTTCAAATCACTTCTTCCTTTCACCTTGGAGCTAAAGAGTCACAAATCTTATTTAACAGCCATTCTGTTACACGTGGCTTAAGTTTGCTAACATTAAATTATATTAGCCACCGTGCTGGTTGCACTGGAACACTATGAGTGTGATCCTGCTTACAGCTTTTTATTTGTGCAAGCAAAGATGTGTTATGTTTTAATAATGCTTTTGTCAGGTAATAATTGGCCATATACAGTGACACATAAGGGTGTGATAGTTGCTGCCTGAACTGGCGGTTCATCTGTTGCAAAATCCTATAGTGTGGAAACAGAAGGAGTCTCAGAAGTCTTGACAAGCAGCTTTATTAATAAATTGTCTTATATAGTATTTTTCAAAACAATTTTTACTTTAAATGCAATTAAAAGAGAATTACCAACACTTAATTATATGTAATAGAGTGTAATTACACTTTATATAACAAACTTTAGAATAAAAATGTCTATTTTTTAAAAAGCACCCTAAAAGAAGACCAGGCTTTAGTGTTTGTTTGCTTCAGTTATGGAATGAAGCTAACACCTAATCACCTTTAGTTTTAAAGGATAGAGCTACGAATGGCCAGGAGTGACCTACCAAAGGATCAAGTCAGCAATATATTCTGGAGATGGCACTTAATGAGGCTTAAAAATGATCATTAAAATTTGAAAATCTATTCAGAGAAAGATTGGGAGCCAGAAAGTTTGTTGGGGTTTTGTTGTGTGCCGCAAGAGAAGTGCACTTTAGCCATGATAAGGTTTTGATAAGTTGTCATATTAATGAATGTCCTGAACTTTTTTCTGTCTGTGTTTCAGTCTCTGGACAACCTTGGGACAGCAGAGGAGGTTCGGTCGAAACGTCACTCCACCTCAGAGCTGGGAAACATCTCTTACAGCGACGTACGGCGAGAAGGATGGCTGCACTACAAACAAATCCACACGGAGAAGGGGAAGGTGGGCAATCCAGGCTTGATTAGAAGATAATGAAGTCAGGAAAGCATATACAGGAATCACATCACGTACATCTCCTCTTTCCTTCACAGAAGGTAGGCAGCGCCATGCGTCCGTGGAAGCGGGTCTTTTCAGTTCTTCGCTCCCATTCGCTGTTCCTCTACAAGGATAAGAGGGAGGCGGTGCTTCGCGGGGCCGCAATCGGAGGCTCGGCCGAGGATGAGCAGCCGATCAGCATCCGGGGCTGCCTGGTGGATATCGCATACAGCGAGACCAAACGAAAGCATGCCCTGCGACTGACCACCCAGGACTTCTGTGAGTACCTGCTGCAGGGGGAGGACCGGGAGGACATGCTGGAATGGATAAAGGTCATCAGGGAGAACAGCAAGACGGACAGCGAGGTCAGAGAACATACCTTTACCTGTCAGATTTTCACTTATTCTGTGCCTTTAAAGGGTTTCACTGAAAACCTCAGTCGTAACGCAGGTGTGTTTATTTGTTGCAGGAGTTCGGCATTTCCAGACAGGCCCTCATTAATAAGAAGCTTAATGACTACAGAAAACAAAGGTGAGTCACCTGTTCTGGCAATATTCGACCTTTCTGTGAGTTCACATCATCTCACCAGCCTACATAGATTCCAAAAACATGCAGGTTAACTTCATTTGCAACTCGAATACACACTTGTTGGTGAGAATGTGAGTGTGAATGGTTGTTTGTATGTGTCAGCTGTGTGATAAACTGCCAACCTGTCCTGAATATTAGCCTCTGCATCCTTGTAAAAGATGAGCAGACACAGCTAAATGTAAATGAAGCACATCAGTTGGACCTACACTTGTCTCTCTGTCTCCCCCTGCAGTCCAACTGCCAACAAGCCAGACTCATCTCCCAGGTTGTCCCGTATGAAGCCTCCCTTCCTGCTCAATAAGACGGAGAACACCGCCGGAGCACCGCGCTCGCCAAAACCAGAAGGCAAAGGTCAGTATCAGTCGACTAAAAACAACATTGGCAGAATTTGCTGAATGTCGAGCTCTAAATCTGCTACTTACTCTCTCTTCAATTGGATCTCGGTGTCATGTTTACAAAACTGTAAAGGCTACATAAGAAAGAACTAATCGGACCAAATTTCAGTCACAACCTGTGTATTTGGAACTCCTCAAAGTGGTGAACAGCACATCATTTAGTTGTCATATTCACTCTTGTGGAGGCTCCTTTAGTCAACTGCTTTGTTGTTTCTTCTCATTTTATCCATACCATTTTGACATTTAATCAGAATCATATTATGCTTGCACAAAGCAATAATACAGAAGACTGACTTCAAAAGTGCAACTCTTGCCCAAGTAGTAACCTTTTTAAATGTTTAGATTTTAAATATTTTTTAAAAATTCCACTAAAACGGTTTGTAACAATTTGACGAGTATACTTAAAGACTGATGCCCGAGTATGTGAAATATTTTAGTGGTATTAGTGTAAACATCTGTTTATGTAATCCCACATTTGTAGATGGTGTGTTACTAATCTTTTATTAATATTCATTTTTTATGGGTGACAACCTTTTGATAAGGAGGCTTTTTGTCAAACTTGGAAGTTGCTAAGTTTCTGTTCAATCTGCCCCCAGATGAGAGCAGCCCTCCCAAGTCTCCGTGGGGAATTAACATCATGAAGAAGTCAAAGAAGGCTGGGCCCAAAGCTTTTGGTGTGAGGTTGGAGGAATGTCAGCCTGGTACAAATAACAAGGTTAGCCACCCTGACCTCTGTCTCCACCTGAATGCAGTAAAGCTGAGTTTTCTTCTTCATTTCTGTGATCACATTTTGTCTGTGTACGTCTTCAGTTCATTCCAATGATTGTGGAGATCTGCTGCGGCCTGGTGGAGGAGATGGGTCTGGAATACACCGGCATCTACCGAGTCCCAGGGAACAACGCCATGGTGTTGTTACTCCAGGAGCAGCTCAACAAGGGTGTGGACATCAACCCTGCAGAGGAGGTGAAGAAGTACAAACATACAAATATACATACAGTCATATGAAAAAGAAAGTACAACCTCTGTCAATTCTACGGTTTTACATACATGCCCATAAATCTGGGAAGGGTTACAACAGAAGTCCCTCATGCTACAGTGAGAAAGATTATTCCCAAGCAGAAAACATTCAAGACAGTTGCCAATCTTCCCAGGATTGGACATCCCAGCAAATTCACCCTGAGGTCAGACCGTGCAATGCTCAGAGAAACTGCAAAAAACCCAAGAGTTACAGCTCAGACTCTGCTGGCCTCAGATAGCATGTTAAATGTTAAAGTTCATTGCTTAAAGGTGGTTCTACAAGTTATTGAATTATGGGGTGTACTGTTTTTCACATAACTGTAGATGCTTCAAACATAAGGAAAGAATACAAGAAGAAAAAAAACAATTAACTGACAGTTTTAGTACAGAAGGTTAATTATAATGATTATCTGAGCTGTTTCTGTGCGTCCTTTTGTCAACAGAAGTGGCAGGACCTCAACGTCGTCAGTAGCTTACTCAAATCCTTCTTCAGGAAACTCCCAGAGCCACTCTTCACCAACGGTGAGACGAACATGCTCCAACAAGCCATCACACATACTGCAGTGCAGCCAAATAACAGTCTAATCTGTGTTTTTTTTATTATTCCTCATTTTAACAGACAAGTACAACGACTTCATCGATGCCAATCGGATGGAAAATGCATCAGACAGACTGAAGACCATGAAGAAATTGGTATGTGTTTGTTTTCATGGGATAGTTTGAGCACGATAGTTGGCCTGCTTGAGTAAAGTGTGCGCAGAAGTCTGGCTGGTTAAACAGGTTTACAGTCTTTCATTTCTCTCTTTTTCTTTCACTTTTACAGATCCGCGACCTCCCGGATCATTATTACCACACTCTGAAGTTCCTGGTTGGTCACCTGAAGACTGTAGCTGACCACTCGGATAAAAACAAGGTGCAATAAAGACAGTTTGTACATGCAGATAAAATGCCATCACGTATCACTGTAAAGTCTTTGGTATTAATGTCATCGGTATGTTTCTGGTGTATTTAGATGGAGCCTCGTAACCTGGCTCTGGTGTTTGGGCCGACGCTGGTTCGGACATCTGAGGACAATATGAAAGACATGGTCACTCACATGCCCGACCGCTACAAGATAGTAGAAACGCTCATACAACACGTGAGAGATGCAAAGCACACATGCAGTATAATACACTTACATGCTTGATGGTATCCTATTTATGCTCAATATTTCTTTCTCTGGCTTTCTTGCAGTGCACCTGGTTTTTCACTGAAGAGTTAGACAAGGACGAGAAGGTAGGTTTTCAAAGGCAGTGATAGCTGCCACAGCTGAAAACAAACGGTGCAGAATGTTGTGTACAAAGTTACAGATGCCACTGCAAATAACTGCAAAGCGTCTTGACAAAAGAATCTATTTCCCTCTAAAATGACAAAAAAAAAATTCCACCAGTGGGGGGACCACTTCAGATAGTTCCTCATAAAAAGGAACTTGTTTCATTTTAACAAAGCCAGCCATTTGGGTTTGTATACTTAAGTATCATTTACTGTAACTGAGTACAACATAGTTCAGTTTTGTTTTTATTTCAGCATGGACAACATACTTACTAAAGTTTATAATCTCTTTAAAATGTTTTATCTAACATTTTAAGAAAAATTACTTAATAGGTGAGTGAGAAACCAAATCATTCCTTATTACTTGTAATTTAGTCATTTAAAATTCGTGATCTTTCTTTTCATGGTGTAATGGAGCTGGCTGATAAACCCAATAAGTCACTTTGCTGTTTGACAGGTGACATTTAATCTTTTATCTGGGTGAAACTGTTGAGACATCCATTCAAAACGTATTGACCTTTCTAAGAAATTTTCTTCCAGTTTCAAAAACTAATATTTTCCTAATGATAATTGTCTAATAAATATGCAGCAGCTGCTACACTTGATTGCTAGAAATTAAGTTGAATTAATGATAGCTGCATTTGAGCTCTTGGTTTAGGGATTGAGATGCTAGCCACGTCCCCAGTTTGAGTCTGGCTCTCTCTCTTCCTCATTTCCTGTCATCTACCGCTCATAATAAAGACATAAAATGCCCCTAAAAATACGGCAGATATTTAGCAGGTTATGGATGAAATGCTCCGCGTTTTCAAACTAAATCTACCCTGTCCCTGCAGACACCAGTGGACACAGAGGATGTGCAGCCCGCCCCCAACATCGACCATCTGCTCTCCAACATCGGCAGGACCGCTCTGCTCGGGGAGGCCTCGGGTGAGCACGCTGTTTACAACTCGGCCTTTCTGCGACCGAGCCGGCCGGTAGCAATGAATTAGAATTAGTAAACCCAAAATGAATACTGCTGCTTTGCATTTAAAGTTGGAAGTAGGTAATTCCCCACTTGTGTGTTAAGTGTTGTTGTCAGGCCAGATTTGTCTAAAACTAGACAATAGTTATTCATTTGGTAATATAAAAAGAAACTGGTAATCAAAGAAGCTCCAATGACTGATTTTTGTTTTTTTTGTGTTCTGAAGAAATGTACTTTTGAAAATAACTAAAAAATGGAGGCAATCCTCTAAGTGTTATGTGTCTGTTGGCATAAAGTCAGATGCTAGTATTCCTGGCTTGATTGAGAGTCCTCCTTGGAAGTTTGTCCCAGTTTAGAGCCAGAATTCCCTACTTTCCAACAGAACTGGAAAGCAGCATAAGAACTGAACATCCGTTAGCACTTGGAGTGTTTCTGCGTTTGATAGCGTGCCTTTACTTCTCTCCTTTCTGCTGACCTCTTTTTTCCCCCCTCCGTGTTGCTCACCTTTCACTTTCTCTGTACGTTTCTGCATTTCCTTCTCTCAGCCGAGCCTTTGGAGCAGCCACTGCGGTAGGATGGCACTGTTTGTGTGTGTGTGTGTGAGTGTGTGTGTGTGTGTGTGTGCGCGCAACCGAATCAGTGCACTATAATGTGAAAGTGAAATAATGGTTGTGTGAGAGAGCACGTGTGTACTAGCGGTGGTGATGGTTTGTGTCTCCATGGTCTCCATTACCCTCCTGAAAGTCAGCGTCTCCCTCTCAGTGTCAGACTGAGGTCTCTGTAAAAACATGTCACTTAAGTGTCAGCCCCAGTCCGACTAATGAATTAATGGATCATTGGATGCTCTCTGCCTGTTAAGGCTGCTTTATCTGACACTGGAGTGTAAACTGTGGTCTGTCACTGAGAGACAACTCCCTCACTGGTGGCCTGTCTTGGCCTCTCTGTCAAGCACTGTGCTCCACTCATCCTAGACAGTTTCAGTCAGTACAGCGCCATCTTAAGGATCCTAACCCCACTCCTACCTCTAAAGGGACTCTGCGTGGTGCTGTTTCAATTGTAATATCCTTTCAAGAGAAATTTTTTTGTGTACAGCTTCAAGATGGCAACTCCGCTGAGGCCCAAACTTCTCTCCTTGCAGCTGAAGTGAGCGCAGAGGTAACAGCAAGCCTTTTTAGCTGGTGACTTGGACTCACAGGGACGTGTCCTCTGAAATATTATTGGCAATGTGAACTAGGAATGTGGAGTCTAACGTGGCACTAGAATACATGGTAATAAACAAAATGTCTCATTATACCTCAGAAAATGTTTGTAAAATAAGCTTATTAAATTCACTCATTGTAGGCATGAGCAACAAACTAATGTAATGTTCCATGCTTGCTTATGAACTCTAAAGTTGCAATGTAAAGCAGCAGAAAACTGTATTTTAATCAGGACCACTAGAGTCAACAGAATATTATTTCCATGTGCAGTATTTTATATTTGGCAATCGGGCTGTGTTCTGACTGAGGTCTCAAAACAGCCAGCCTGCATACAAACAGGAAGAGCAGCAAGACCTCCATACAGAACAGAGCAGGCATCAGTGATGACGGATATGATACTGATTTAGTCAGACACATCGTAAAAGGAAGAGCTGGGCTGGAGGTGGGTTGCATAGCAGCTTACAGATGCGCAGGATAAAGCAACTTAAATTGTGTGGCTTATTTGAGATTTCCTAGTTGGATGCCTAGAAGGGTATCAGCTGAGTTATCTGCTGATGTAGGCTTGTCTTGAGATCTACTTATCTGCCAGGACTGTAGCTGAACTTCACTTTGTAGCCTGCCTTACCCCTCTGAGATCCAAGTTTTCATCGGTGATGACCCTAACCCTAACCCTAACCCTAACCGTAACCCTATGCTATCAGAATATGTAATTTTTGTACTTTTTAAAGATTGTTCTCCCAAGTCTTGGCAGTCAAGGGACAAAAAAATAATCATTCTACCTGACAAGCATCAAAAACTATACTATCTATATCTATGTATCTAATGAGTATGAATATTGCATATATATTTAGTGATAATTTACAAATATTAAGACAATTGTTTAAAGCTTCACTAAAAACAGTCAAAGTACATCTAAAACCATATTTATATAAACTTAGCACAAAAAGGAAGGAAATTTGTGTTTG
>VUQI01000117.1:31954-55247 GCA_015106735.1 Paratilapia polleni | reverse complement strand
ATGAGATCTGGGTCTAACGACATGCTTGACTACACCTCATGCATGTCAGGAACTCTTGTTCTTCTCAGCTGTATCATGTAAAGAAAATGCCTAAAATAAACTGCAGTAACTTGTAGTATCAAAGGTTATGGACACGTTGAGGTTATTTAATATTGCACAAAGACTCTTCTGTTTTTGTCCAAGAGACATACTGTATCAAAATAAAACAAATAATCTCAATCTCTCTCTAAATTTGATATTGCACAAACATGCAATATCAAACTTAGAGAGAGATTGAGATTATTTGTACTTCACTTATGCATGCACACCCTATTTTGACAAGCTGCAAATTGTCAAAAAGTAGATACAAATGACATGTACGCATGCTTCAGCACACTATATCTTAATACAGTATGTCTGGCTTGGACAATGAGTATTTGTGTATCAGATAATCTCCTCAGTGTTTATTTGGACCTTATAGCACTGGCTAAGGTAATCAGTTATTCCTTTTATTTCTTTCTTTCACTCAGTTGGTGGGAAGACAGTGCAGGCCTATTTGCATATATTTCCATATATTTGTTTGAAATCTAAACTTTACCTGATATTGTGAAGGTCCTCTTTGTGCTGTCAAAAAAGTATGTCAAGGCATGTACATTGTACTTTTGATTCAAAAACATTAAAACAAAAGACTGAATCTAGCTAGTGAATATACACTGCAAAAATTAGCTATCTAAATATAAGGGGGGAAAATACTTAATTTGAGAAGATTCAGACTATAATCAAGTGAAATAAGCTCACCAGTGCAGTAAGATAATTACACTTGGTAAGATTTCTTGAAATAAGAAATAATATCTAGGCTTTAGACAAGTGAGAAATATCTTAAAACAAGTGGTGAAACACTCCTTCCAAGTACTTTATTAAGTCAAATAAACTCAAAACTAGCCTGTCAATGCTTCTTTCAGTGTTGTTTCTTTCTCACTTTGAGAGAAAAGATTTTAAAGCAAGAGCAACTAAACAAGATGATTTTTCTGAATTCAAGAATTGCTATTAATAGGTTTTCTGTCTTAAAACAAGACAAAGCATTTACACTAAATGAAATCGAGCACACGGTATATTATACAACAACCTTTATTTGAATTGCTTCTCTAAATGGCAACAATTGCTTAAAGCATTGCCCACATGAATGTGCAAAAAAACCCCACAGAAATAGTAATGTTGAGGTTATAAAGCAATTAATATCATACACTGTGCCATCATTATTGAACTAATAGTAACTTTCACTTACAGGACAAAGTCATGGTAAAGTTACATTATTTTGAGTTCCTCTCACAACTGGTAAACCTAATTAACTGTGATCAACATTTAAAGCTGCTGAAACTCACATTATAAAGCAGAACATTTGAGGCACAGAAGATGTGTTGATGGAAAAAAAAGTACTTTGTATTAAATAAACAAAAAATTGAAGAATTTAAATGTAAATTTCTATATTACAACTCTTATATGTCAGGTCAAAACTTTCCAGCACAGACATGAAAGTCATGTTCCCCTAGCCTGAACAGCTCTACTTCTCAATAACACCCTTCCACTCTGCCATTGCTTTTTTGTATGAGCCTGTAGTGTCTTGCTCATGGATATTGTCCTTTAACACTTCAGTCTGAATGACAGACAGAAAGGTTGCCACACACTTTGGATAGGTGAGATGCAGGATGTAGTAGTATGCCATCAGATACTGCAAACCTTGGCCGAGGTCTTCTTTGGCAAATGTGGTGATGGGAGTGGTTCCAATTGCCACAAGACAGCGGGACCCATCGAAGAGCAAAACAGGGCTGAAGAGAGATCTCCTTTGCAGGTAGACGGCTGGATCTTCTGTTGGCTAAAGAAAAAAAAGACAAAGAAATTTCTTCACGGTAGAACAGAGAAACTACCAGAGCAGTCCAACTACTGAGACACCATTATGTATGTCCATATATCCATGATCACAACCACAGAATACATGTGGTATAGATCATTTTCATATCATTGTTATCACTGTTTCTGTAGGTTGAAACATGCCCTACAGAAAATGCCAAAAATGCCTGCCATTATGACAAGAATAACTTGTGCGTCAGTCACTGTTAAGAGTGTGAGCCGCTACACACTTTGGGAAATGACAGAGATACTGCACCTGTAATGGATAAATCTGCACTTATTGCCAATTTGTATTTGAGAATTTTTATGATTTTGTTGAATATTTGTGAATTTGAGCTTAATGAGTTATTTTTCATCACTGTTATTTTTATTACTGTATCCTGTGGAAATTTACCTGTGTTTGGGTGCCATTTGTATTTTGGCAGGCCACCCTATGTCATGTGACCAACATAATGCTGGAGAGATTTCAGTATCAATTTCCAAGTGTAAATTCTTTTATTTTTAGGAGCAGAGATGCATAAAAAAGACCAGATGGTAATTAAACTGTTAAATTGTCAAAATACAAAGTGAAGACATACATACATACATAATGCATGCCTTGCAAACATACATTAACTGATAACAAAATATGTACAAACTCTGACCTGAAGGACATGAAGCAATCCCTCGCTGGCATGTCCCAGCTTCCTAGGTGGCACAACTGGTGAGGGGAAGAGCGTGGGGAGTGCCCTGAACAGGGCTATGTTGTATTCCACTGGAACAGAATAAATCAACTTTTAGTTCAACATTACCCTGCCTAAATTTGATTGACATCTTGAGGTCACAGAAAATTCTGTGTCACCATGAGCAGTACTATTATTCCGGTTTTATTTCATCAGTGTTGACAACATACACAATCGTATTCATACTCATGTCTGTGGAAACAGCTACATGGTGTATTAAAGACAGCACAATGACTAACCTCCATCCAGGTTCATGGGTGGCTTCAACACCTTCTTCCAAACACCGTAAAACTGCACCATGGAGCAGAAGTCTTCCCATCTGTTCTTTACTTCAGTTATGAATTTGCTGTTGCCCTTATCCAGGATCCGCCACAGCTCATCCATCACCTATGGTGCAAGTAAGCATTAAAACCTGCAACAGTGCTTGCTTTGTAGGGAAGCCACAATAAAAAGTAAATAACTTATATTGTGAAGCTCCTTGAAACATGTATATGCCTCCAGAATCTTTGCTGGCCTATCCTCTTCTTTCAGAACATCACTGTCAATGAAGGCTCTTCTTGACTGAAACTCAAGGTCAAGGATTCGGCAGACAGCATCTTGGTTGGGTTTTGGCTTCTTAAACATCTCCTGCAGAGTCTTGTAATGCCTGGCCTGTGTTGCCAGACTATCCATGTCGATTAAAAGGGAAAATACAAATCAGTAACTGGATCCAACATATCAATCTAAATGATACTACGGGTTTTCGCCAGCAAGCATAACGTTGTTTGTGTGTTACACATTTATTATAGTTATTCTACAGAAAGTGAAATAAATAAAAAAATGAAAAATCATCTGTCACATCAAAATATATCAAAACCTAATCTCAGTTTACATGTAAAGTATCAATATGTGTAATATATCATGATATCCAAAACTGTCATAAAATTATCTAGCCTTCATGTCCATCATTATTATCAGAATTACAATTTTTCACTTACGTGAACTGTCGCCATCAGAACTGCTCTCTGGTGGCAAAAGAACTGTTGATCCACCACTTGAGTCTGCATCCTAATCTTCTCCCTGGTCACTTGGTGAGAACTCAGCGTGACGCCTTTTGTTTGAATGGCCCCTCTCTGGTGTGGACCCCTGCCTCTTTCGAGGGGGCTTTACATTCAGCATCCTCTTCTGAAGATAACTGTACATGCTTGGCTGGCTTTTAGGCTACAGAGGCAAACAACTCATGGCTGTATTATAAGAACTGATTATACATCCATGGGCAAACTTAATGCTGGACCAGGGCGCCGTTTTCCCAGTGAGTGCAGTAATACAAAATGTAAAAAGCAAGCTTTGTTGAAAAAGTTCTCCTTATCCAGTCCGAACCTGCTTGTTCGCTCTCCTTCCGACGGTTAGAGGACAGAGGTGACCACATGAGGGCAGTGAGGGGGGAGTAGGTGCAGAGCATATCAGTCTGTGTAAAACTTGTAAAAAGTATGACATCATAATCGGCGGATATTAGAACTATAAATTATATGTTAATTACTACGCCTGTTGTTGTCCCCTTTTGAATCACATTACTATGCAAGTTAAATAGAGTTTTGGTGTAACCCACCCCCCTCCGGATTTGGTAATGACCTCCAGCGCCAGTAAGAGCCCGCCAACAACAGCGTAAAGTTAAGATGCTACAGGTGTGTGTCTCTGCTCTTAATGCATGGACTGAACTACTTTCCTCTGCCGTCTGCGCTTCGTTAACGTGCGTGTCGCTGTGCTAGCAAGAGTTGAGTTTGCCATTAGTGAAGATTTTCATTAGGCTAAAACACCTACTGTCAGCATTCATCTGGCTGCCCCGTGTGGTCCGAGGGTTTTTCTGTATTTTCCTTTGTTCGTTTTTAGCTGAGCCTTGTTTCTGTCTGGGTTTGGGTCTTGTTATATATTAATTGTGAGTATTGTTTTGGCGGTTGCTCTTAGTTTCCTGTTTAGTTTGATAGTCTTTTCTTTGGGTTTGTTTACTTCCTCTCTGTATCTCATTATTGTCACCTGTGTCCTGCTCCCTGATCACCCTCACGTTAGTATTTAGTTTCAGCTCCCTCTCAGCTCGGCGTCAGTTCGTACTGTTTGAATCCCACTGATGTCGGTCACCTCTCCTAGTTCCCCGCTACTGATTCGCATTGCTCAGCCTTCTCCTTTTAGTTTTCACCCCAGCCTCGTCTCTTTGCCGTAAGTGTCTGTTTTTTCCCTGTGTGTTTTGCGCGTCTCCCTTCCGGGTTTGAACTATATAGTCCCCGGAGTGTGTTTAAGCTTTAGCCAGTCTGTACTTTCCTCCGGGGTTACCTTATGGTCCCCGGGCAGCTCTGCGCTTTTGGTAATGGTAAATGGACTGGTACTTATATAGCGCTTTTCTACTCAGCTTCTGTGTACTCAAAGCGCTTTATACTACAGGCCACATTCAAAATCTTATCAGACGTGCAGCTGCATTTACCATCAATGCCCGGGAAAGATGTCAACTAACTCAGTGTTAATATTATGTGAGGAAGTGAAATTATTTTGGTCTGTATTTAGTCAGTCACACATACATTCATACAGCACTTTTATCTACACTTAAGTGTAAACTAACATTCACACTCCGATGAATGCATCGGGAGCAACTGGGGGGGCTGGTTCAGTATCTTGCCCAAGGATACTTTGGCATGCACACTGACCTTCCGATTAGTAGACGACTCGCTCTACCTCCTGAGCCGCCTCCGCCTTTTTGCTAATCTGTTTCTCCCGGGTAGAACTGTAGAGTCCCCGGGAGTTCTGTATGTTGGCTCCGGAGTCCCTGCCTTCTGTGTGCCCCTCGCCCTGGGTTGAGTAGTGTTCTGTTTTCCCCCTCAGTCTTAGTAGTTTTATGGTTAGTTTTCTCTGCCGCCTGCCTTATTGATGGTTGTACCGAGGCATACAGAGTCTTCAACTCTTTTAACTACCATATCAGACGCACTCATGCTCTGTATCTTGCGGCTGGGAACCCACCTACTGGATGGATGACAGCAGCTACATCTGACCTATCACATGTTGGAAGTGCACATTTTGACATACCAATTTTTTCTGACTGTGCCACTAAAACACGAGGAATGCAAAGGACCGACAGTGAAGTGAACACACCTGTCATTCCAAGGCCGGAGCTTCCAGATTCCACATACTGATAATCATGATGATGTTCAACAGCTAACACTTGATGTGAACCAGTCTGTTTATATTGTGTTTTAATGTATATTAACACAACCTTATCTACAGGAAGGAGCTGGTGCATCAAGTGAAAATCTTATCAGATGTGCAGCTGCATTTACCATCAATGCCTGGGAAAGATGTCACCTAACTCAGTGTTAATATTATGTGAGGAAGTGAAATAATTTTGGTCTATATTTATGTGCATTTAAATATATATTTTACCACAGTCATAAGTTGCTTGAAAGACTTGAAAATGCACCTTGAAAGTGTTTGAAATTGGAAAGTCTTGAAAGTATGTAAACTGATAGTTCTATATCTGTGGATCATTTTATAGTCCCATTGTCAGAGCAACAACAGTCCCATATTTTGTGACAGGAATACACAAAACACACTAAATCGAGACTCATTCTATTTTCACCTTTCTCAAAACTTCATGCTTTTTTAAATTGGTGTAATTCTGACTTTTGAATTGTGAGCAAGAACTGGACAATGACCATTTCAGTATGAAATCCTTTTCAGAAGGTTCTTAAAAAGGGTAATGCTAGTCATGTTAGACAAACATTAAGTATCTTATACTTCTTTCTTGTTTCTGTTTTAGAGGAGCGTCAACAGTATTGTCTCTGGAGTCCAGCAGTATCAAACTGCTCTTAGTACCATGAGGGACACAGTGAAGAGGATCTTTGAAAGACATTCAGACAGTATGGAGCAGCTACAAGAGGAAGCATTGGCAGAACTGGACAATTTTCAAGATCCTTTCTCCACAATGGCTACATACATTCAGGACAGCACCATCCAGAGACTTTTTAACCCAGTTAAACCAGAGGAGGTAGTTATGTCTCAAAAAGTTTGTAGAGTTAAGAAAGGGCAATCAAAAACAGAAGTTTTTACTATATACCCCTTATTAAGAGTCTTGAACAGTTGTTTTCCAATTCCAGGATTTTTGATATGATCAACACCACACCACAGAGTTGCCACAAAGATGGGTTTTTGTATGACATTGTTGATGGAAGCCTTTTTAAATCCCACCCACTGTTTTCAGTAAAACCTTCTGCTTTGTAGATAATTTTGTATACTGATGAAATAGAGAGATGCAGTCCCCTTGAGTCACATGCTTCAGTAAATTACTGATGTTTTATTATACTTTAGGAAACGTAGACTGCTAACGACCAGAAGAAAACTGCCTGTTGGTAAGTGATGGTGTGTCTCCTCCCGTTTGAGAGGAATGTTTTTATTTGCTTTGTAGATGGGTGGTGTTGGTTCAAAAAGGCTACAGGAAATAACTTTCCAATCAGTTTTATAGGACATAGGTGTGGATCTAAATCTCAGTGCATGATTAAGGAGGGCCACTTTTTTTTTTTTTTTTTTTTTTTTTTTTTTCCCCCCCCCCCTTTTTTTTTTTTGACCCAAGTGTCTTTCAACAAATGCATGTTTCATAAGACTCATGATTGTGCCTTTCACGAGACTCAAGAACCATGGCGCGGTAGAGCTCCCGTTTTTTAAATCATGCCTTGCTTCTGGACGCCAGTCACCTCCTGGAAGCCTGCCACCTCTCTGTGCTGTGGTTAAAAAGACCAATCTGAGTGATGGAGAGAAGTGTGTTTCTCATTAGTAGATGGTTTCCTCTGCCTCGCACCCTGCCTGCACCCACCCTGCAGGCTGGCCTCCACTCCTGTCTCTGGGACTGCAGCCTGTCACTGTGCACCTTATAGTCTTACAAAAATAATGGAGGTATGAAGGGAGTGACAGACAGATCAGGATATGGATGAACAAAGACATGCAGGAGTTGCCTTATGCCCACATAATTTATGTGTTCCTTGTGCTCTATTAAATGCACAGGAGAGATGAAAATAGCTAAAATTACACAGTCCAAGAAAATAGCAGGATCAAATTTGTGGTAGTTCTTACCCCGTCCATTTTGTTCAACTTTAGTTTTATCAAAAGTAGTTGAAGCATCCAATGCAATCTATAAATTTTGTTTAAATTGAAACAGTGAATACTGTGCTGGCTTTCAGCATTAATTCAAAGGTGTTTACATCCATGTCAGATGAGTGGGAATATTATAACCTTGTCTTACTTTACTATACTCGCTATACTTTATTGTGCCAAATGTAAACGATAAATGAAATCGAAACACCAAAAAAAACGTTGCTTTGGGATCGTTGTCCACCCTTGTGTTATTTTGTCCAATGAGGTTGTTAGATGTTAGATCTTTTTGTATAAGTCTGAACTTGTCTGAAGCTCAAACTTGCCACCTGAACACTACAGTCATTGTTTTATTAATTTCAGCCAAAAAAAATGTGTCACCCGAATATTATAAGCCAGATATGATAGCCAACAGTGATGCCACAGTTGATCTCATAATATCTGAAATGGTGACTTTCCTCATGTGTAAATGGTCTGTGTAATCTCTGCACAGCCATCATCCACATCTGGACCTACAGTAAATCCAGCCCAATTTTCCTTCTTTTTTTTTTTTAAAAGTGGGTTTAAGTGAGCAGACTTTTCCTATCATTTAATAGAGAGAGCAGGCTAGGTGGATTGTCTCCTCATTGTATTCTCTTTTATGGTCCTGTTTCCATTATAGAAACCAGCGATCTGCAGCCCGCCATTGGCAGGTCTGCTGTCTAAAAGGAAAACTCACAGAAAACAGAAGGAAATTCAATAAAGAATTTCCTTCTGTTTCTCGAGTTTTCTCGATGCTCTCTGATTGGTTGGTGGCAGGTGGGCCACATGTGCTCCTGGCTGATATCACTCCCCATGTGGGCCCTATTTGTCTGCCCACAGGGTGGAAACATGTCAGTGTCAGCGAGGCAGGAGTAATGCACCATGCCTAGTTTAATAGGAAAAGTGCTGAAGTCTGCTGCTGCACATTGTCTGCGTGTGCGCCTTCTCGTGTTTTAATTGTGTTTATTCACAGAGTCAGACATGCATACGTAAATCATGTGTACATGTATGCACGTGTTGCTGAGTAGAAGGTGGACAGTAGAGAGGAAAATAGCGGGGAAGGATCTGAACACCACCACTGCCTGTCAGATTTCACTCGTCTCTATGGAAATGTTATGACAACAAAGCTGCTCTACACCTGCATGGCCTCCTTGTTTTCCTGTTCAGAGTTGTGTGTCTGCATGTGTGCAAGTGCACTTGGCCTAAGCAGATTAAAAAAATTTCATCAAGATGTAATTGGGGGGTGGGAGAGCAGAGGAGGTGGCAGTGGCCAGGAAATAATTTCACCATTGTACAAAGCAAGTTGGAGTAGGAGAAGAAAAGAAAAGGTGGAGGACCCTCGGGGAGAAATCCAGCCTTTAGTCTGTGCGCTCTTGAAGAAATCTCTGTGGACTTTCCTGTTCCAACACTGACTGAGAGTCCTCTGTATGAGGCCAGCTAACATTATTTCAGCAAGGTCAATTAGTCAGCCAGCTATTGTATGCATGCTTTGTGTTAGGCTGCAGGGGCAGAGGACTGAAAGGTTGGGGACTAGTGGGAGGTAGAGTCTTGTTTAAGTCCTGTTTTGTGCCTTTGTCCTCCTTTCTTTAAAAAAAAACGTTTTTTCCTCTGGAAACAAAAGATGGTGAGAAAAGCGGACTTTATTTTAATAGTTGGGTATATAGATGTTTTAAATTGACAACATCCTTACTTCTGACACTTAAACAGCCAATTTAACACGGTAATGTGCTATTTTAATTTAGCACCTATTGAAACATAGTGGAAATTGCTGCAATCACTGGTGCATGCAACCAGACCTACATGAATGATTGTTACGGTGTGGTTTGCTGTAGAGTCTGTAGAGTTTCTCATCCATATCATCTATTGAATCTTTTATGTGTGTTGTGACACAGGGCATGGGATTTGCAATGGGCAAAAAAAAAAAAAAAAGAAAGATGGGCGTTCTTCCAGTGTGCAGTACTTTGCATGCATGTATGTGTGTGTTGCACAGGTGTCTCTCACACAGCAGCCCAACCATGAACTGGAGGGACTGCATTCCCACCGGCAAGCTGGACCGGTCAGCCAAATACACGTGTGGATTTGCATACAGTGTGCCTTGCTGTCATACACATATACAAGCCTGGACGGGTCTGCCATTTCTTTGCCTTTTTCAGTACACGCAGACCATCTCCAAACAGCATTCATCATCACTCTGCAGGATTTGACAGTTGGAGTGACATAAACTTAATCATCCATGCCCTTCTTCTGCCATGCATTCATGGGCTGCTTAGCCACTACTTTGACAAGATTGTATACTTTACAGCAAACAGTGTGAAGTCCACTTCTTTATTTTCTCTTTGTTTTTTGTTTTTACTCCAGTTCAGTTCAGACTAGTCACTACAATGTGACTGTAGTGATGACCCTAATGTGTTATCTCTTATAGACATGTCTCTCATCAGCTCTCTTCTTTTATTTTCTATCTTCTTACTATCCAGGAAACCATTCACGTAACATGTGTTGAAAGTCATTTAAAAGCTGATGTACCCGCTCAGTTTCATACCCAAATGTTTACTGTATCCTGCTGTTTTTCTTTTCCACTGGTTTTCTTTGTGTGACAGCTGTGTGGATTGGGTCTTGGAGTGAGGATAAAGGAGCAAATTTGTTACAAAGCCCTTTAGACAAACATGTTTGGCCAAAAGACCAGCTTTTATAAAGAAGGAGGCCCCGTTATAGGAAAAACCTTTAGGGACCACTTGTTCCTTAGTGTCCAAGTGGACAAAGCTGGGGGGCTGCTGGGCCTTTCACTCTGACCTACCTGGGTGGTGTTCCATGGGAACAAATCTTTCATTAGCACTGGACTGAAAAAAATACTGGGTTGATGGATAAATGGCGATAGACATATATATACACACTCACTGGTGAGGTGACTTGTATTATTCTTAACTGTTCTCCACACATCCTGGCCATCATGGTCCATCCACGGTCCACTGCTGATGTGAAGCAGTGGGTATCCACAGCTGTGAGCTGACAGGCTGTGCACTGTCTCCACAGTCATCTGCGAGCTAACTACTGTGCAATCTAACTCAGACTCACAGCTGCTTACAGTATTCTTAGCCATGTCTTCTAAACTTTTCTGCACACTTGCCAACAATACCAATCTTTTGCCAGTTGCACTCATTTTAAACCTAGCAGTGTGCTTTAGACATCGTTACAAATTACACTGCTGCTCTGCTCAGTGTTTGTTTCTGGAAGAGCTTACGTCTCCTCGTTATTTGCAGCAGTATCTTTCTTCAATCTGGGATCGTGATGGTATACTGGTGTTAATTTTCCACACCCCACTTTCTTATTTTTCACGTAAGAGCTCCAAACCTTCCATGAAATACTTCTTCCGTTTTTAGGTATTTCAGAATGAGGCAAGTCTTGTGTCATGTTTTGATATTTTAGTACAAGTGGAATCCAAACAGTTTTGGATTGATGGAGAATACACATATGGCTTTGAACCGAAATTGCTCACGTACCCTGGGACTGTTAAGTGAAAAGACAAAAGGTTTTAAATCTGTTCCACATGCCTTTCTACAGTCTGACTTTAAAGGCATTTCGGTTGGTTGTTCACACAAAACAGTTATGTGAAGAATCAAAAAAACAGCCTGAGAGAGTTCAAATCCTCCCACCTTACCTGTACACACCTGGCCAGTCAGTGTGTAAACAGAGTGTACTTGGGAATCCAATTGTCTGTTAGGGAATGGAAAAATCAGATGCACTAACTCTCAATTCTGCTGTGACTGCAGGGACAGGTGGTATCAGATATTCTTAGAAGATCTGATGGGTATTTTGAAATTTACTTAAGCCTTGAAACCCAGTCCTTGTTCTGCTAAGGCTACAATCGGCACTGCTTTCTTAGAAAAACTGAGCCGTTATTAGGTCTCAAATGGCTTCCTTTACCTAGTGTTTCAAGGCACATCTCAAACTAGATCTGCGATCATTTTTAACTTGACATGTTATTTGTTTTGTTGCATATCTTGTACACTGTCACTTGTACATTGTATAATTTCATATGACCTGCCCAGAGTTTCACAAAAAACACTGGCATGTTTACATGTTATTAATATGCACTGTCCCTGTCAAATAAACAAATGAAATAAATAAATAAAAAAAAAAAACAAAGAGAAGAAAGGAAAAAAAAAACATGCTGGCTGCTGAGATGGAGTTGGCACTGCCTGCTCTGCTGCAAACCTTTAGTGGGTTTGTTTAAATTATATCCCTTACGAGGGAAAATATGTAGCGGTTGAACTAGAGACCCCCCTCCTCCCAAATTTCTGTCTGCTGTCGTTTACTTTTTTCAGTAGCGGTCCATCCATCTTCCAGACCTTCTTCAAAGTCTTCTGGTCTTTCTCTTCATGGCTTCCTCCTTATCTTGCTGTCAGTATTCATCTCATACTTTTACTAAGCTGTTTCCCTCTTTGGTCTCATCATAATCACTCCAGTCCTAATTTGTCCATTCATCGCCTCTCACTTCTCTATCACAACTCTCTACTTTTATGTCTTTATATCAGCCTCCCCCCACTCCTTTGCCTCCCCCCCTCATCCTCCCCACAGTTATGCTATTTTCTACGGTGCGTGGTGGATACATTTAGCTTGTGGTTGCTTGGGAAGCAATGGCTACATCAATGGGAGAGGGGTGGGGGTCTGGTGAATCGCTACCGTCTCCTAGCCACAGTGGAGTCTCTGCAGGCTGATGCAGAGTTTCCACTAGGGTGAACCCATCGACTCGGGGTGCCTACTGGGGCGCTCTGCCGCCATGCCCACACTCCCCAGGCCGCAGCCTGGGCTGGCAGGCATCCACAGAGGCACGCGGCGTCAGCCTGCCTAGCGGACGTCCTTGTTTATGTTTGTCTTGTGTGGTGGTGAGTTTCTCACTGTGCTGCAGTGACCGTAGCACCACCCAGCCAGCTCATACCAGGATATGCCCCTGCACACCCTGGCCAGGCCCTGCGGGCTGTAAGTAGCCTTTTCCTTCTGCAAGGGGACTTCACAGAGGTTAACTGTAACTGCCAGTCCACATACTGAAGTGATGAATGGCTGTACTCGAGGGACCATAATGGTGGTTTTTATGTTTTAGCTCTTAAAAAGCAAATTGTTTATACCTTAAGTTATTGCCTTTAGTTTATCGTAAATACATGCAGGTAAATGTTTACTTCACTCCAGCCAGAAAATCAGCATTAATAGACAAACTCATATAGCCAATCCATTTCAGTGACCACTGAGTCCATTTGAATCCTCTTTTTTACTCATTTACATCTTACCTAAAGTCGTTTTTATGTTCTTGTGCTTCTTTTCTTCTTCACCTTACTATACTACACTTACTATAGCTCCTAATGCACCCTAATGCTACAGTCACACTAGGGAAAACAGTGATTGGCGACTGTGGCACGGCCAAAATAACTGCGTCCGTGAGCAGTTAACTTGCGATCTTGTTGCCTTTGAAATGGTTGCTTCAAAGACGAAGACCAGGTCTGCAACGACTCTCAGTTAGTTGCCGTCTTCAAAGCAACTTTGGTGCGTCAAAATGGCAATAAGACGGAGTTGGTCTGCTATCATTTCGCAATCAAATGGGGTCAAGTTGGCAGTTACATGCAATCTGTTTGTGATATATGATGATCAACTGTGATAAATTGGCAAAAATCGAAAATCTGTTGCCGTCTGTTGCAAATCTGTTGCCATCTACATACACAGAAATTCACATTAACTACTTACATTCCAGTCAGAACCTCATAGATTTGAAACAGAAATTCCTCCACAAATGGTGACGTAGTTGCTGCAGGACAGTGATTTAATTGCAAAATGACATAGGCACTCGGCAACCTTGCTTTTATATTGGAATATAACCAAAATACAACCAGTTGGCAACCAGGTGAGTCAAGTCCCCTACTGCTGACAGACGCGTTGCAGATGAATTGGGCTCAGACTGATTCAGACTGATTGCAATGTGTTGGCAATCTGTCTGTGTGTATAAATTATATGGCAATTATTTTCAAATCTTCGTCAATCTGTCTGAGACTGATTGTAATCAGTCCGTGTCAGACCACCATTGTTTGGAGACGGGTTGCCTTGCAATCGAAAGTGGTCACCCAGAGGTTGAGAGTGTTGCATGCTCAACCTCAGGGTGGTCAGTTGGCCGCTGCAACTACTTGTAATCGGTCTCCGACAGCAAAAGAATTCCGTGCAATCACTGCGCAACCACTGATTTTTCCTAGTCGCAAGGAGGTTGCAATCCTATTTTTACTCTAATGTTGCTAATTAATTTCGTCTGTCCTTGTGTTACCTTATTTTGGGGAGTTTTCACTGGGTAAGGACTCATTGTTGATGTCGTTCATATACACGAATAGCTTGAATACAAAATGTAGTTGTCTGTATGTGCATATTGGTTGTGTCAGCAGGACCTACCTTGATAATAAATACGGTTTATTTTCAAACATGTTCCAAGCTGCAATCAAATGCCACCAGTTTCCCCAATTTGATCTGTTCAAAGTTACATAAAAGAAAAATGTGTATGTATAAAAAAGCTTGTAACACAGTTGACTTCAGATCTATAAAAGGATGTTTGTGTGTGTCTGTCCTTTTTAAATCCCCAATAATCACGGTATATAAACCTCTAATTGCCAGACAACAGCCTGTAAAAATCAGCCTCATATTGGTCTGCTACTCATTCACCACGTTACTGCTAATCAGCATCCTGACACCTGTGACTGTGCAGACCCTCGCTGCAGACAGGATTAGCAGATCAACATTTTTGAGTGTAATGACCCACCCTGAAATACCCCCCCTCCATCTGAGTGTTATTAGTTGTTAGGAACAAACAGGTGTTTGTTGCCTGGAAGCTGATGGCCCCTGCAAGGGTCAGAGTTCAGGTGGGCTCAGCCCTGTGGCAACAGGATCATTTGAAATGACCATTATGTTCTGCCAGTGAGCATTTGTGTTTGGCCTGAAAGTGGATGTGTGTTTGGAGCAGATGGAATTAGTGTGACTAATATGGATTACTGAAGTCAACCTTTGTGCCAGAAAACATTAGGGCGGCACACTCCATGTACCAAGTTCACACACATGCACAGATAGTTTGAGTTTTAATTGTTTAACAAAGTGATTACCAGAATAAAAGGGCTGTATGAATATATGGCCAAATGTGCTTTGTTGGTGGTCAGTAAGACTAGAAAAGCTCTATATAAATTCCAGTTCTTTCCAGTCCACCCTAACCATCATCCGGGCAAACAAAATGTCCAGAGAGGTTTTGTGTAATATTTCCGAAATTGTTCACGAAAGCTTGAAAAATGTACTTGCTTCATTTAATCCACTTAACATTTTGGGAGAGGCTCCGTACTTTAAGAGCTGGATGCTTTAAATCATGTTGTCTGACACAGACACAGCGAGTGCTTGTAGTGAGGAAAAGGATTACACCATATAATCTGTGACTGTCGCCACCCTCCACACCCACACACACACACACACACATTGCTGAAATAACTTTAATCCATTTTCAATTACATATACCAAACTTTCAAATGCCAGCCATTACTTTGCCTTGCGCTCATGTTGATAAAGTTAATGAACTTTAACTTTTCTTTTTTCACTCCCTGTACGCGTAATATGCCCACCCACGTTTCAGCATAGCTCAGCTCAGTTTGAGATTACACAGGAGCTTCAGCTACAAACAATGTGGAATCTGCAGATGTGTATACATAGCACGGCTGTGATGCAAGTAAAGTTTGAAAGTTACACAGGATGTGTACACAACAGCTTTTGATGAATGTCTGCTGGTGTCACAAGGGTTATGTATCAGAGGCCTGAATGCTTGACCCCAAGTCTTTGGAGAGCTTGATGCCTGTCACTGTGCTTACCCTTTAGTTATGGACATCACACTTTGTGTTTTTAGTGCAGGTATTGATACAAATATTAAATGCTATGATAAATGTTTCTGCATGTCTGGGAAAGGATGATATGAGTGAGGGAAAAAAAAAAAGAGTAGAAGATGTTTTCCAAGTCAAACCACTGACTGTTTGTGCTCCATCTTTTTCCTCCTGTTGAAAGGAGAAATGTGTAAATACATGGGAGATTGTGTGCTGTCCTAATTTAATTGTTGATTTGGGGGATTTGGGTTGTAATTTTGGTTCTGTTCACGTCAAATAACTCCCAGGCTCAGTTCAAAATCTGTTCCATACATGCTACAGATGTCTCACATGGCTCTTATTAAATATTTAGATTGTGATTTAAAAGCTTTAATTTAGTTTTTATGGTATTTTGGCCAATTTTCCCAATATGTAGCCATAGGTGCAGTTTCCCAACAGCAGGGACTGACTGAGACTAAGAGCTTGGCTGACTTAGCAAAAGCTTACTTGACCTGCACTTAATCCTTTACTTACATATCACAAACAATTGTAGATCACTACTTCAGCCTCATCTGATGTTTAAATCTTTGTTTCTACCATATGTTTCTTATGCTCGGTCAGTGAAGCAGTGCTTATCTGGTGGGACACGCGAGTACTTGTTTTATTTTATTTTTTTTTAATCACCACTGGGGACTTTTCCAAGCAGGCAGGAGATCCTTTCCTGCTGGTGACCCCACCTTCAGCGGGATGCATTGGGCCCTTTTAGTGACTTAATGAGAGTTTCAGTAACTTTGCGAGGTCCTAGACACAATGGTCTTTTTTTTAATATGTGCATGTGTCCAGGTTTGGGAGATTAAATGCAGATTTTTTATTTTTTTTTATTTTTTGTACTTGTTTGTGAGTGAGACTCACTCTCCCCTTGTGCTCTCAGGTTAAGATCTAAGTGCTTTCACTTTTGACACATTTTGTGAAAGTATTAACAGTATAATAGACAGTACAATTAAATAACAAAATCGTAACCAGGAGGATGATTTTTAGACAGCTCAGAAACAATGGCCACTCCCATTTAATGTTGCTTGCCTTGTCAGATTTCAGCTCACAGTGTTGAGGTTTTGGGATCCCAACAAAGAAGAAAGGCACTGTGTGAAGGCTAAAGCTTTACAGACTGTAGTGTGGCAACTGTAACCGTTGGTCCCAATTCAAAAAGGAGCCCCATACTTTTAGGTTTTGAGTATGCTGGCTCTCTGAACATGTGCGCTAAGACCTTCATCATTTTTCATCACAGCTTTTCTTAAAACGGCCATGTGAGGTAAGCAACCTGACTGAGGTCCAGCTTGAATCCAGACAGAGAGAACTCTTGCCATCAGTTAATTAAAACTTTGTGCCCTGATGGTTATAATTCATATAAAGGAAAGGCCAAAAACTTTCCTCACATGAGCTTCATCTACAATAGTTGGATTTACTGTTTACAACAATTTAAACTGGTATTTTAAGACCTCTTGTACCCATTTCACCCTCTGTGACCTCCTCACCATGTGCTACAACCTCCTCTCATTAATACCATATTACTCATTTGCTTATGTTTTTCTAAATAAATAAAATCCTCCCACCCACCATCCCTCCATTCCTTTTAAATGAGAACCACACTTGGGTTGCTTTCCAAGGCTGACAGGCCGTACTTTTTAGGTGCTCCCTGCTGACTATTGGACACACAGACACACATGCACACACTCCACACCTCCACAGTCCCCCCCCACACCATACCTCTCATCAGTACATTTCCAAAGACGGATAAACTTATCAGTGCTTGTGGCCCTGCTTGGACTCAGCCAGAAACAGCAGAGCCTCCCCCTCCTTCTCCCCGTACATTTCATCAGTGCTCCACCTCTTTAATTTCCTCTAATTCTTTCCATCCTCTGCTTTTTATTTTACAGCATTCGTTGGATCATCACTCTTCGTTTCTGGTTTTCTCATTTCTATTTAGATTTTGCTTCCAGTCTTTAGACACCTTGCTAGCTTGTGAAAAACCACACAGATGACATATTTGCCAAAGACCAGAGCTACACAAAATGCTAGAATGAAGAAAATAATGAATTCAAGAACATAAATAATAGAGATGTAATCTGTTTTAAAATGGTTAAATCAATTTAAGTTTTGATGGTTTTTTTTTTTTTTTTATTTTAATGTAAAACTTGTTAATATATACCAGCCATTTTCTGTTGCAGCTTTTTTTTGTCATTTGTCTGAATAACTTTGTGTTTTGGACTTTGGGTTGGACAAGACAGTGGCACCGAGACATCTGAAGATCTCGCTGTGGTCTCTAGCATATGAGGATATTTTAACCTTTTTCTCCTTTCATTAAAAGGCTAATATATACAGGTAAGAACATAGACAATATGTAAAAGATGGACATAGCTATTGAATAGCTTTTTGGCTTGTTGTTTTCAGTTAGACTTGAAATTAGTGGTTGAGACCATAAACTCATCGGGAAAGTGTTTACAGCTCGAGTTAGTAGTAAGGTCATTTTCTCATAGACTGTAATACAATTACAGACGTCTTTCTGCAACCAGAGGTTTCACCCCCTGCTGACAGTTAGAAAGAATGCAAGTTAAGCACTTCCACATAAACTTCACGTTTTATACCTAGAGGTTACAGCCATCTTTTACATACACTCTAACCTGGTTTTCTCTGCAAGCACATGGAGCTCGACAGTTCACTAAACTGAAATCTGTACCAGAAGCCTCGGCAGCATCTTCAGACTTGCAAGCAAATGCACATCTGGGGGGCCCAAGACATGAATATGGCCCCAGGATGCTTATATTGTTTAGGCTGCAGGCCAGCTATGTGTAGACCCATATTTAAACAAATTTAGAACCCCCGTTCACCTCTGTTGTACATTACCTGCCAGCTTGCATTGTTCATTCCCAGTAAAAATGATATGGAGGGTCAGTCTGTATTCTCCTGAAAGGAGAGGACGATGACTGAAAGAGACACAAATGACAAGCCTAGCATGGAAGAAAATATCTGCACTCGGGAAATCAGACTGCCATTTGTTTTTATTTCTAATAATTCACCGTACAGCACGTGAAATGAATCGCATGTGTGCCTGCTAATGTTTGTTGCCAAGAACTAACCAAAGTCAAATTCTTCCTTTGCTTTCTTTTCCTGTTTTTCTTTCTCTCTGACTTCTCTTCTTTCCTTCTTCATTGCTTTTTTTTTTGCCAGAGCAGCAGCTAGACCATCTGCTGGCACAGGCGGGCAGTAGTGTGGCATGAGAGGAACCAGTGGCACACCACCCTTCATCTGTTATTAGTACTTTTCAGAAAGATTTAGAGGAAGGGAATATGGAATGTAGGGAAGGAGAGGAACCATGTAAGAGGCCAAAAACTGGAGCTGGATAACCTGGTTCCAAAAACAAAGTGGCTGTGTGTTTTCTCTGCTCAGCTTTTTTTCCCTCCCTTCTTTACTCTTTTACTTTCTTTTGCCACAATTCTTTTTTGTACCACATAGCAACATCAAAAAAAAACTAAATACAGCTCAACAATAGCAAAAGTCTCTCTCCTCAGATAATAAAAAACATGATTGGTGTGTGGAGAAATTTTATTAACGCAGTAACCTTTGAATGTCCTTTGCATCAATATAGTTGTTTGTATACTCAAAAATACAATTCAGTTATTTAACTGCCATCTTTTCTTGTAGTTTATAATGAGATGAATGCTTCATCTTATGATTTTTGTGGAATAATTTCATTTCCTCAACTGCTGACTGTAAATAATCTAGACTGATGTTGGAGAGATGGGTTGAGGTTACCGGGAGGTCAGCTGTGCTGTGTGGGCAGTGGGGCTGTTTGGAAAATGGAAAACTGAGAGGCAGAGAGAGGGGAGAAAAGACAGAAAAGGTCAATTGAATTAAAGATTGTAAAGTGCCGAGGGAATGCAAATTCTGCTTGCAGCCGCATGACCCCGTGCTTCAACACATTGTCATTGGCTGCCTCCTCTTAACCCTGAATGTGGAAACTAATTAGAAACAAAAAATAGAGAATGTGAGAGAAAGAAAGGCCAAGAAGAGGAATGGGGGGGGCTAACTCCATGTGGATTTTTTTTTTTTTTTGTTGAAAATTGTGAAAAAAGGCCCCTTGAAACTAGAATAGGGACCACTGAGCATGGGAGGCTGACTGAGTGTAAAAGTTGGCTCCTATCCAGGAACCAGATTTCTTTTAAAGCCAGGGGAAAAAAAGAGGAACTGTTCTGTAGAAGGAAAGGAGAAAACACAAACACACATGCACACATAAACTTCCTTTGTTCCACCTCTTTCCATTTGCATACACGTTCTATCCTCACACCTTGAGCCACTGCAGCGTGCACATATGCAGTAATAATTATCCATATGAAAGAAGGTAAATCTCTTTGCAACTTAAAAAAAAAATGTGTGCGTATAAAAGTTTTGATGAACATTGAAAACCTTGGGAAACATGGCAGTTAAAACTGCTTCATAGAGAAAAAAAGTTAAATCTCATTGACCTCTGGGTTGGTGCATTATTTCCTGTGTTTTTTCACCAGGAAGTTTGTGCTGTCTGAACAAATTGATATAATAGTTCCTGCCTGACAGGACTGGTGCTGTTTTATATGTTTGTGTTGTTAGCGTGGGACCTTGCACAACCGCTCACAGCTATGGGCTAGCGTGCTTTTGTTTGTGGGTGTGGGCCTGTGTGCGTGCATCTTGCATCAATCCCCCTGCCAGCATCCTACCTATAAAACACATGGGTGGTCAGCCTGTTTATTGTATGGGTTAGCAAACAACGCTTACTTATTTGGTGAGTCATTCATAATGGTTAAATCTATTTATTACCTTCCTCCGAGTGTTTTCAATCATAATCTTTATTTCTATTTTGCCTTCAGCACACTGCTGGCAAGGAAGAATTCCAAGACCTCTCGTGCACTGAAAGCAGACATTAAACAGTCTTACAAACGTTTGTTTTGGGTAGTGGTTTACTGTTGGATTCAGCAGAGAGAATCCAATACTTTTTAGAAGCGGATGCACTGATCCAACTTTTTCCTTTGCCTTCAAAGTAAAAGCTGCGCCTTACTCTGAGAGCAACTTTTACTTTGAAGGTGAACGGTCTCGGTTTCACTACCACTTAGCGAGTGGTGGCAGACAAGTTGGTGTCTTCTATAAAACTACAGGTGACTGCAGCAACCTGCCAGCAACAACTAAAAAATTGCAAGGAGGTTTTTGCGACGCATTTCACCCAGCAACTGCTCGCCAACCGGTGGAGGAATATACATTTTCCCCTAGTGACCGGTGGTTGTCACTGACTGGTCTCTAAGCCTGTGTGACTGGGGCCTAACATACATAATATATATATATGATCACCAGCCATTTTATTAGGTGCATCTTGCTACTGTAGTACTGGGTTGCACCCCCTTTTACCTTTAGAACTGCCTTAATTCCTTGTGCCATAGATTCAGTATGTGCTGGAAATAGTCACCATAGATTTTGCTCAATATGTACATTATAGCATAGCTACAGCATTGCTTTCCTGTTCCACCAAATCCCAGTGGTGCTCTATGGGATTTGAATACAGTGAACAGTTTGACATAATATGGGCTTTGTGACATGGTGCTTTAAATAGAAGCTGCTGAAAATAGAAGATGGAAACTGTGTTCATAAAGGGATGGAGATGGTGAATAATAATACTTAGTAATAACATTAATAATAATAATAATACTTGGGTTACTGATGCCCAAATAGTACAAGGGGCTCATAGTGTCAAATTTCCACACCGAGCAGCAACTGAAATGTTGATACAATTAAATGTTAAGCCGCTCACATGAAATTCTGACCCTACCTGTTCTGATGAGTCAGTGCAGAAGCTCATCAGACCAGGTAACATTTTTCAAATTTTGGAAAAATGTCACCATTGTCCAGTATTGGTGAGTCCATGCTCACTGTACACCTCAGTTTCCTGTTCTTAGAAGACAGGAGTGGCATTTTGTGTTAACTACACTGCTGTCGCCGCTCTACTTGCGTTGAGATTGAAGTACTTGTATGGCTTCTTTTCTGCATGTTTACTGAAGCAAAAGTGTGACCAGACAACAAACATAGCTTCCTTTTATGTACTAATACTGGTATGCAGATAGCTACGAAGGAGAATGCCAACAAAGAGTTGGCAGGCACATGCTAAGTGTTGTTTGCCAGTAAAGTGGTGCAGATTGATTGTAAACTGGAGACCATTAAGAGTAGTACACACCACCTGAAGATTTACTTACTGAACATATCAGCAAAAATAAAATTGGTTGCAGTAGAAAGTCATAATTATTTATTCAATTAATTGCTGAGTCCTACCTTGATATTAGCATTTACTTATTGACACAGCCTCTCAATGCAACTAGCATTTGTTCACTTCTCTGTCCTGAACTCTGACTAAGGTGGTTACTACAAACAAAAAAGTACAACTGGGACCTTCTTTTATTTTTGGATATTCATTTAATGATATCACTTTTTCCACTTGTACAAAGATGTTCACAGAATTAAAAAAAACAAAAACAAAGTGTTTCCCAAAGTAAACAGGGAAAAATTAACAGTCACATCGAAAATACTTTTGGTTATCTTCAATGTTTTCTATTTTACAGACAAATATTCCAGTTTCATCACATGATCGTGGATTCTCAAGGCGCTTTCGTTAGCATGGAGTTAACTGTACACTGGAAATACTGTAGGTAACTTTACAGACATTGACAGAGGTGTCTTTGGTGTGTTTGCCTTTAGGTGGAGTTGTTTGGTGTGACCCCCCCCCAGGCATGTGGGCACATAAAGGGGTTAACTGATACAGGTGTTTGCGCAAGACAGAACATGTACTTGCATTATTGCTGAAGATGAGAGATCTACACTCACCCCCACACACACACACACACACACACTCACCCACACATGTGCATACACATTCAACACCTCCACAACTCCCTCCCACACACCTCTCATTTCCAAAGAAATGTTAACTTGCTTTGGATCATAGTAACCTTTCTGTAATAATAACAATCATCCAGTGGATCTCTGCAAGTCTCATCGTCCTCTACACAACAATATAAACACTCTGACGTTAGCTGCATTGTGGCTTATGCCTTTTCATAGTCTGGTTAGGTACAAATGAGTAAAACTGGGCGCTGCTTGCCAAGGAGAAATTGTGCATAGCGTTACATCAAGCAGGCTATTTTTACTCAAGGGAAACACAATACACATCCACTGTTTGCTTTGCTTGTTTTCAGCCAGGCCAATTAGTATGTTGTAAGTGTATTTTGGTTGAGGGATAACACAGAGAATACAAACCATAAATAAAGTTTTTGAAGTTCTCTTTGGCAGCGGTATAGTCAAGTGTTTACTGTAATTAACACTGAAACAGAAGGGGTTGCGTCAACTGCTTCCCTCTGTACCTTTTCTAATCCTGCTTACCTTCTCCCTTTGTGGTGGCAAAGCAGGCTGAGGGCTTCAGTATGGAGAAGGGGGATTTAGTCTCGATTCTGTCCAGACTCACATCTACTTAGACTGTCTGACATTCTGGGGGCAAAGCTCTTTGATTGACTTTACTGGTACCAAAAGAGTTTTAATCTTCAAAGATTTTAATCTGCTGTTTTGTCTGTTAGTCACAAGAGGTGGGGAGGAGGGTAGTGAGGGCTGTTAACAGTCACAATGTTGCGCAAT
>VUQI01000117.1:0-27966 GCA_015106735.1 Paratilapia polleni | reverse complement strand
TTTTAATACTCAGCTTTGTTTAATATCCTAATTTAATGACTGGGGGCAAGGATAGTAAGTAGCTGATATCTCCAAACAAGAAGTGTATTGTAGGGCTTTAAATGGTGCAGTTTGTGTTAGCACAGTACAAGAATAAGAAGCCAAGTATGTGTGTATTTTACACAGATGGAGCGCACACACACACACACACACACACACACACACAAAGCATTCAGTTCTCACACTGTTTACCTGGGACTGATGCCCATTTCACCAAGAGTGTCAGATAAGACAGGACAACAAAAAAAAAATGTTTCTGTGATCGTTGGAAATTACAACACACTTTTCTAAATCAGCTTTTCACACTGATTTCAGATCTGTTTATTTCAAGTCACATCAACTCTTTTACTTCTAAGCAATGTTAATTTACAGTGTACAAGTATGTGGTAAGCATGCAAGCACACTGTAATGTAAGCACCAATCAAGTATCAAGATCAAATAGTCACACATCGTGGCGATTTTCTTGGGCTAATTATACCAAATATCATGCAATATATAAATACGTCCATCACAAAAAAATAGACGTGCTAGAGAAAAACTAAACACAGATTTGAAATCAGCATGAGAAACACTACAAAACCCACATCAATTTATCTCTGAAGAAAATGACCATGTTCCCTTTTTTCCACAAATACATGGTAATATGTGAAAAAAGTTTCTTGTAAATTAAATAAATAAAATTAGAACTATAATCCTGTGTCCAAGAAACACTGGGACCGCTAGATATTTCTGCCTATGGTACAGCTTCAGCACTTGTTGTTTTTATACTATTTACAATTAAATATAAGGTTTAAAATCAAGTGTTGTTATTGCTTGCTTTCACTGACTCATACAGTAGGTGTCAAAGCCAGTTTCATCTGTTCCATTAATACAAAATAATAATAACTTTTAGCCTAGTACATGTTACAGTAGCAAAAGAGCAGACGTAAACTTAAATAATTCCTTCTTTTTCAAGTTCACTCACCTCTCTTTCTTTTCACTTTTTAATAAAACTTTTAAATAAAACAACAAAAAAAATATCATTGTATCCAATGTCAGAACTTGGAGAGGAGATCAAGGCTGCATCAGTGAGCCAGAGGAAGGGCGAGTATCGTCTCATCGCACCACAGCCATGGCATTTATTTTCCTTCCCTTTCGGCATCCTTTTCTTTCCGCTACTCCTCGAAATTGCAGCCTCCTTGGAAAGATTCCCTGATCCCTTATTTTCCTTCTCCAGTGTATAAACTAAAAGCATCCATGGCATAGGCTTGAACTCCCACTGCCAGCTTTTTCCAACAAGGCAGAACTGTTGCTCTGTCCAGCCAAATGTTAATGAAATGAACCTGCTCAAACCATAGGGCTTCATTAAGCAAAACAGCTTACTAGTTTTTAGTCTGCACCTGCTAACAGCATAGAAACGCTGTCCAACTTTGCCAGCTATGCAGAAAGTTAGATCCCCTTTGTGTTGCAATTCTATGTGGAAAATCTTGTCTAGAAACTAATGATAACATCTGATGGCATTAGCTTGCCGGTGGCTATAGCTAAATACATACAGTAACAACTAGGGGAATTCACTTAAACAGATGATATGCACAGAGTTGTAAAGAGTCATGTCCAGAGTAGGAACACTTTTCTCCTGTTAGATATAAGAGTTTATACCGTACTTAACAACAACTTGAGTCATAAGTTCACAGGCCAGAAATAGTCTTGGAGACTAGGTTTCATTACAGGGCTCAGAAGTTATGGATGTCTCGATGGAAAAAGGGAAAAGAAAGTGTGGCTGCCGTGCTGCATATGTGTATAGAAAAAGGGAAAATAAAAGGATTTGGGAAGATAAACAGGAAATAAAGAGGATAGGGAGAATCAAACAGCTGGAGCGCATGCAGATGGTTTCAGGTTTTCATATCATCCCTGTGTGTGGGGTGCTGCATTTCAGTTTCAGTGCATGATACTGCATGTGTGTCAGAGAAGGTACACACACCTAATGTTACAGCAGAAAAAACACTAAATCCACTTTACAACAAATAGAAAAAGTATATAAAGTTGTCCAAAAATGGCCTCATTCCTTCTGGAGATAGAGAAACTTTACTTTGTTACAGCATATCAGAGCCAGAGATGGGTATAAGGGTTCACTGCCAGAATATACAACTGCATCAAGGCAGCTTTGAGAGACGGGTAAGCTATGCAGATAAAACTGAGAATATTTTTCTTAGAAACTCATCGTGGTGATTCTACCGTAGCTCCCTGGGGCAGAATGTTTATTTGAGCATGCCTCATTCCAAAGTGGGCCAGGCACATCTGATAACCCAATGGAGGAGAAACTGTGGTGGAGGTGGACGGGGAGGAATTTACCCAGTGAGTACAGCCAGATCACAGATAAACTGTAGCTTGATAGGTTAGATTTGCCTGCTCTCTTTCTCTTTAGATGCAAGTGACTTGTGCAGATTGGAGGTTAAGATGAGGTGCAGTTGTGGCGTCAGTGCGGCATGGATCCAATATACTCTTGTACTGACTAACTCCTGCGAGTGGAGGTGGAGGGCTGACAGAGAGATTAAAATTTTGAGAAATGCCCCCTCCCTCTTTGTCTTCCTTCTCCTTGCTTGAGTTGTAATTTCCTTTTCTTTCCCTTGTGCACTTGAAATATTCCTGAGACAGGCAGCAGCTGAGTTTAAAAAAGTGAGCAAGTTTATTTTAGGTTTATGAACCGACAATGGATCGAATGTGACCCTAACTGTTATACAATGATTGTCTTTACTTCTGTGGTTTCTTTATGCATGAGTGCAGGTTTGTGGTCCGTATTAGAAGACGACATGTTGGCTGATTAATACACGGCATCACCCGAGAGCCCAAAACAGTAAGAAGAAAACACACACGCAAAAAAAAAAGAGACCATGGGAACGTCTTTGCGCAATAATGGGGGGGAAACGCTGCCTTAGAGCCTTAGAAAGATTAAATGAAAGAAAGGAGTAAACACATTTTCCTCTCTCCCCCAGCTCACTTCTTATCCAGGTTTTTCTTTCTTTTCAAGATAAGGGAGAAAAGAAAACACAAACAATGGCAGCAGGGGCACCAGAGTGAATAAAGCCTGGCTTTGAGAGGCTGAAGTGGGCTTCAGCAATTAAATCCTGGCAGGCTGAGTGTCAAGAGTTCTTATCTTCAGAGCTGAAGGCCAACACTGAGGGGCAATGAAGGCAACAAGAAATTTGTAGTGTGTATGAGTGTGGGCTAGTTGCAAGTCCATTGTGCATAATTCAGCAAGCCGGGCCACAGAGCAAAGGGGAGCAACATGCCAAGTCACTGTAAGAGGATAAGGCTGCTCACTGCAAACTGCATGCTCCCATTTTAAAGAAGGCCCTTCTCTCCAGGAACCTTATCTGCTAAGGGAACAATACTTGTGGTATGCACATTAGAGTATGATCTACAGTACTGTAGGTCTGCTGGCTCTGGGTTGCCCTTTTAAAATACACTACTACTGCAATCAGTTTGAGCTGGCCATGTAGACTTGCTGCAGCAGCTCGATTCTTGAATTCATACTAGTCATACCTGATCATCTAGGCAACAACAGAAGTGCTCTGACCCTTTCCGTTTCCAGTGTCAACCTTTTTCTGTCTCTGTTTTTGCAGCTTTCTATGAGAAGACAAAGGCCCATTCCTTCTTATCCCTTTCCACTGTCAGCAGTGTCCCAGCTAAATTCGCAATCCAGTGGGGTTATCCGTCAGCATGACAAAGGGGTCAAGAAATAATTGGAAAGGGAAAAAAAAAAGACTTGTGTAGAATTTCTGATGATGAAAACATTACATAAGATGTAGCTCTGGAGAGACATGGAGCATAACTATGAATTTAAAAATGTCAGCTATGTTAATGCAGCACTGTTGGTATGCATGAAATGCAGTGAAGTGTTTTTTAATGAGCTAATGCATCTTTTGTTGGGTGCTTTAATGCTGGTAGTACCTGTTGAACTATCGTAGATAAGAAAACACATTTTGATGGTGCTGTGAAGAGCGCAGAACTTAAGTCTTGATGTCATCCTTGCTCAGTGATAGAATGCTTAGAGGTTTTGGCAGCATAACAGGGTAACAGATTTTCTGATCAAACAAAAGCTATTGGCTGTTTTCTTTTATCATTGTGTGCTGTCAGTGCAAATAATGGTAAAACAACAAGGCAAAAATGGATTAGGTGTCTGAAGATCAAGGTTCAGCTGCATAAAATCTAAGTGAAGCCAGTTTTAACTTTGTTAAAAAGACAGATCATATTCCAAAATACATTCTACTAATGCAGCACTTACATGAAGGTCAATCAAGAAGACAGAAAACAAGCACGGAAGACGGAAGGGAGGGAATGTGATAGTTTTACAGAGTCTGTCACTGGTAATACTCCTTTTGAAGCCACAATATCATTGCTATGCTTTGTAGTGGTACGGAGGGGGTTAGGGTCTGTAGTAGTTTTACAAACAAAGCTTCCTACTGATTTCAGTCTGACCACAAGAAAAGAAAGCTACCACACCCATTATACATCTGTTCTGCTAGTGCTGACTGATGTCAAGAGGCTGATGTTTTAATAAACAGGCAGGTTGTTAATAATATGCAGTGATAGACTTCAGACCACCTTCTACACTTTTAGCTTTACACATGGTGATTTATATCTAAATTAGTTGCTTTATTATTGGTGTTAAAGGCGGCTCTTTTCATCTCAGGATTTATAGTTCGGACCATGCCTGCATATAAGGACAGTGTGAAGCAATACCATTAGAGCCTGCAGCTGGAGAACTTGAAAGAGAGCAATAATATACAGTCCAGGGGTGAATGGGAGGGTAGTGGAATAGTAAAACTCACAAAAACTGTGTATATCTTCAGCACTACGGGGCAGCTCTGTGTTTGATTTTGTGATTCAAGTGAGTAGTTACATTTTGCATTTCTGTGTAACACATCTATCTTCATTTTCTAAGAATAAAATTGCAAAATACAGCTGCAAGACACAATGCCGGAGCCAGCAGGGGCAGTCCGGCAAGGCTTAGTCGGTGTGGCAACTTCAGATCAAACTGTGTTAAAACCAGGGCTGTAAGCACTGATAGGAAAAATTGTTATTCATTGCAGTATTCTGGGCAAATAATGTGCATAAACACAACTGCAACTTTGACCCACTGGTGGCGCTGGAGTGTTCAAGGCACAGGCATGAAATATAGTGAAAAGACTCACTCCTTGTAAGCCAAATTTCAAAACTTTTAAAGGGGACCTATTATGTTTTCCCTTATTTTCTGTCATATACATACTATTACAGTGGCACATGCTCATATTAAACATGGCTACAGTGATGCACCAAGGCCCAGTATAAGATAAATAAGATTATTTCAAACTGTGAATCATGCAAAAGTAGTCTAGTAGAGTCCAAGAATATGGAGTATGGAGCTGAAAATCAGCATAATAGGTTCCCTTTTTTATATGGGCCGCCACTGACTCCAGTGGCAGAAGAAAGAAAATTGAAGAAGCTATATAAATAAAGATAGCAAATATTAGCACAGAAGAATACAAAAAGTCTGAAAGCCAAACAGTAATTCCTCTTGAGACTTCATCTGGTCAGATAGTAAGTCTAAGGGACAATAAAACCAATGATCCAGTGAAGCATAGAGTGACTCCTAGCGGTCAGAGGTCAGGCTAAGATTAGTGTTTTCCACTTCTGCTTAGTATTCTGTGTCATCTGTTGTAACTATGGCCCAGACAGCACAGATAAAAGGCCCTGTTTGACATGGGTACACACCCTGCTCCAGTTACATCCATGTGTACCTGGATGTACCTCTCCACAACAGGTGCTTTCTCTCCTCCTCCAGGGCAACATGAAACCCAAAACCTCTGGAGTGTGTCTGAGTAAATGATATAACCTGTGCCAAACATCCAGCCTTAGCCGGCTGCACACTCCTACCTCAGAGGAGAGAGGAGTTGAGAGGGGGAAAGGAAACAGGCAGAGGTGGGCGGCCAGGCAGCCAACAACCAGACAAGAACTGGATCTCTGCAGCAGCGTGTGTGCAGTCTAGTTCTGCCTCCTCTGAGCTTTAGAGCATAGAGGTCAGCTACTACGAGTTCCAAAAGGAAATGTGGGCCATTTCCTTTTGTTTTATTGCTGAAGGATATGACAGATGGTGTAGTAGATGCTAGACCTGATTTTGTTTTCATAAAGGCTCACATAAGAGGAGACACAGGATGCATGGGCTGAGGCTGGCTCACACATTATCTTCTTCTCATTCTGTGTCACACACAGGGTCCACTTGTTTTGTCTTGACTTTGACACACGTCTCTCATCAGTGCACCCTGCCCTGTGACCTTTTGGGGACAGACAGTCAGAGGTCTCACATACACATCTGTCTGAGATCTTTACCACAGGATACTCAC
Organism: Paratilapia polleni; assembly: GCA_015106735.1. Classification (NCBI taxonomy): domain Eukaryota; kingdom Metazoa; phylum Chordata; class Actinopteri; order Cichliformes; family Cichlidae; genus Paratilapia; species Paratilapia polleni. Next base: position 21,565 of record VUQI01000117.1, on the reverse strand, counting down.
ATTACACAGTCACAACAGATTTAAGTTCACAACTGACAACCTGAGCTTTGATCTGTTTTCTTATTTCTCCTTGGTGTTTACTCCTCCAGTGGTTCTTGCTCCCTCCATCTCTTATCTATTTATCTTTTTAGTCAGACACAACAGCAAACCACACCATTGTAGAAGTCACTGTCTGGGTCCAAGAGTGCTAAATCACCAGGAAACAGTAAATATGACATCCTTGTGTCACAAAACTGGACTTTCTCCAGGTCTGGGCTTGTGCCTTCACATCCTGTGCATGACTATCCACGCCTCTAGCCAGAATCAAAACTTTATTGTGCTTTCTGGCACGCTGACACTGTTTGCAGCTGTCCACAGATCTGTGGAGTGTGGAGTAGGGACACCCAAAGCGAACTATGATGGGCAGCAGGCGGAGACTCAGAACAGCTCCTGCTGACAGTCCTCAAAACACCTGACAGAATAGGACAGTGTATGTTTGTGTTAGTTTTGTGGTTTAAAGCGACTGGTTGGACCTGTTCTATCAGTCGGCCTGACATAATGTGCACACTTTGACATTCTGCCTACTCCAGTGACATTTTTTCACTCCAGTACAACAAATGCTAGTTTGACCCCTGCCCACTATGACCTTTATCTACCTGAAACAAAATACTGGTAGTCAGCCTACCTTGTTCTTATATTTTAATTCACTTCACAGGAAGCCTATAAGGAAACTGTAAAGAGTAATCCAGAAATACAGATTCATGTACGTATAAACTGCTCTTAAACTTTGGTTTTATTAAAAGATCAAGGTATGGAGCCTACTTTGTGCACAGCTGGATGTTGACACTCTTTTCACCTTTGTCCTTTGTTGCAACAGACAGAACAGAGGGTTTGTATGAGTCAGACAAAAAACAGGCTTACTGAGTGCCTCCAGGACAGAATGACTGACGGGTTGACGGTCGTTGTTAGACAAACAGTGCCACACGTACTCAAGGAGGAAACATATTATCCGTCTGCCTGTGTCATCTTTCCTCTTATTATTCGAACCGGTTGTAGCTGCTACTGTTTATCTGAGTATCTACTCCAACCCAGACATACACAAATACAGCCTATGCAGGAGTGCACTGGAATAGAAGGCACTCTTGTTTGACACGCCACACAAATGTCTCTAAAATTCCCCTCTTCGCCTTCCCTTTTTTTTTTTGCACCCTGCACTGCACTTGCTCCTTTGTTTGCCCCTTTTGTTTCTCTCAGGTTTGTTCATGTCGCTGACAAGAGCATGACTGGAATCTGATGAAGGTCTATCTTCTCCACCTGTCACAACAGCCCTGCAAGGCTTCATGGCAGCTATGTAGCAGCCAAAGTGCTCATTAGACTTGTGAGAGCTCGAGGCTAAAGCAATGGGATGGTAAACAAAAGCTTGGGGCAGTTGTAGTGCTGACAGGCAAACATCAGCGTTTAGGCTACATTCAGCATGCAGACTTAGAAAATATACATCTACACTCACACCTGATCAGCACATGACAGTTTTATGATATGTCTATGTCAACACATCTGCGGTTGCACTTGGACAAGGGATGATATACAAATCATGTCTGTCTGAAGTAGTACACCAAGATGAGCACTGCGGGACATTTCTCTCAATGAGCTGCAGAGAGGCCAAAGAATAAATAGTGAAGGAGGAAGTTCATATTTGCATCTCAGATATCCTGTCTTCTTTCTGTGGTATTTAAGATACATCCCAGGTTCTTTAAAGGGAGTTTGCCTTCCCTAATTGCTCAACTATGACAATGTAAAACATGAAAGATGATAAGGGGAACAGGCCAAATGAATTAGTGATAAATTGTTTATTTTAGCTTTGAACTATGCCGCTGATTTGGCAGTCTCTGCAGATTGAATCATGTCTGTAGTCACTTGTCAGTTTTATTAAGTATTATTATACTATGTTATGTAAAAATAGTAAATATGGCACAAGTGTAACTATCCTGCTTTTTTCTGTATCAGAAGCATCATTCAGAGACAGGTACCATACCTGTTTTTCTGGGCCCCAATCCCACACCCCCACCTTTTCTACAAGTTACCGTTTGTTATTTTTCTAGTTATTCTGCCCTGCAGTCTTTTTCCTTTAAAAAAAAAAAAAAAAGACTTAGACATGTGCCACACACACAAGATAGATGAGAACTGGAGATTGCTGGTGCTGATTACGATGTTACAAAGGAATTTATTGTGAAACTGCTGCCTGTGTTGGTACCGCGCCAGCACTCGGGAGCCTGGCTGGCAAATCAGCAGTCAGGCGGCACAGTTTTCCCAACCCCCAAGGTTGACATGCCTTTCCTCCATGGCCTCAGGTGCCCTGTGACTTGTTTATTAAGAAATTACAACCAATGTTTTTTTTAAGGGTATTCAAATTGGTTTCTTGGAAATCTATCTAATTTGATAAACTGTGTCATCCACTTTTATCTTTGCTGGGGAACTTTTTTTTCCCTTTAAACTGATACAATTCATTGAGCCACTTACATTATAATTAATGACATTGCGGTTTCAAATTCATAATCTGCACTGCGTGTCAGCTCTGAAAATTAATTTTAAAAAAATTTACAGATTCATGACAGGATGCTTTGAGCCAACATGAGCAACATTTTATTATCACACTGACCTGCATACTCTGCTTGTGCCAACATCTGATTAAACAGGTGAGCTCTGCCATCTCTGGGAGTGTAAAGGCCTCAGTCAGCAACAGTCTATTAAGACGTCAACATCGACCCTCAACTTCAGCAGCATGCCTGCAGCAGGTGTGCGTTTCCTAACACCCAAACAAGATGAGGGCGAAGGGAGACGAGGAGGGTAATGACAGAAGGGGAGCAATAAATGAGTGAGCCTGTAGCCTGCTTTTCCCTTTAGGGGAAGCAGAGTATGCAGGTCAGTGTGGTAATAAAATGTTGGCTCAGTATGCACAATTCAGGGCCTATTTCTGCCTAATTCAACAATCAAGCTCACTGCATGCAAGCTTGATTGCATGAATGGTGCATTATGTAGAAGGCCATCAAAATCAATGCCCTGTTCACCCTTTGTCAAAAATATCTGTCTGAATTATCTGCTGATTTGCATATCAAATAGAAATAAATGGAAACCAGTGGATGGTTGAAAGTGTGGAAGAAACACATTCAAATCAGAGTATGGTTCATGGTCCAGATCTGGGCATTCAGAATACAAGATGTGCGTGCAGGCCTGTGTTGGGTTAGTCAGAGCCTGAGAAGACCCAACATTCGGGAAAAGAGAGAAGAAATAAACGATTCTTTGTTATTGTAGTAATTTGTCTACATTAAGAGCAGTTTGTTTGCTCTCATCGACACATCCGTTCATGCCAGTCATTAAGTGACTCGAGCAGATTCCTGAGCTGACCTGTAACACACCGAACAATGCTTACCTGTGTGAGTGTTGGCTCACACGTGTGTGATCTGGCTGTACGTGTGGTAGAGTCACAGTATATAAATATCATGGAACACCCTTGTTTGCTCTTACATGTTTGCTTTTAGGTAGAAACAACATTATTAAGTGACTTTTGCCATGGTGTCAGGGGCGTTAATAAGAAATGCACTGACTTGTGACGTGTCTAGAAGTTTAAAGCAAAGCTTGGTCTAATGGCCAGCACAGATGGCTCGCAGCCAGACATTTGGCTTGAATTCAGTGCCTCGTTACGTGCGTACACCCAAATTTTGCTTCATATTCAAATGCTTGCGTGTAGGTGCGGCAGAGATGTGTAGTGTTACAGTCAGCGCTTAAGAAAAAGGGAGGAAAAACACGCACACAGGATGTCAGAGCGTGCTACAGTTCAAGGCAGTGTGCGTAAGCTTTGATGTTAAAACTCTAGGATTATGGCAGAAGCGGAGTCAGTGTGTATTTTGACACTGAAGCATCACCTGCATGGCAAATAATTTACAGCGAGCAAGCAGATACCTCAACCTGAGGAATGTCTGCGTGTTTTCCAGCCAAAAATCAACAGCAGAAGAACTCAGTTTCACCATTGCTCTCTGCTCTTCTCTGTTTTCCCTGATGTGGACGGGATGTGGGAAGCAATTAGTGAAAGTAGTGATGTGCATCCAGATGCCTCAGGCTATGGCCATACCTCTGTGTGTGTTTTGTGTTTGTGTGTGTGTCTTTACAAGCCCACACAGTTCTTGACACAGCTCATTGACAGCTAGCACAACACAGAGGCTGTACAGAGGGTGAGGGGTCAGAAGGGGTGTGTAAAGGTGAATCGTGCACTGTCAGACAGTAAAACAAGACAAATTGACTAAACTATTGCAGCAACGCTTAATTATTAGTTTAGTGCGCATTTGTTTTGCAAAAATATTTCCTAAGAGTGATGACTGCAACGATCAGCACGAAAACCTTTAAATAATAAAGCAAATAGTCATATTCTTTTGTAAATAAAAATAGAAGGTGATATTCTTAACTTTTATTATAGCCTACAAATTCGATGAAAAAAAAAACAAAAACCAACAGTTTGTTTGTTCATCTCTTTGACTCTCAGGCCTGTAGTTGCCCACTGAATTTCTTCAGTCTTGTGCATAGGTTTTAGATTGTTGTTCATCATGCAATATCATCAGGATGGTGTCACCAGACTTTAAACATGAGGGGATTTAAAAGTAATGCCAAAACAGCAGAAACCATACAGGCTACTGAGAAAATGTAGTAAAAAACAAAAACAGGGCATACAGGGTCTTTATTCTACCCATTTCTACCACAGCACTACAACTCCAGCAACCAGACAGGCGTGTTTAAACTCCAAACTTCCTCCATTCCCCCCCTTTCCTTCTCTGTCTGTTTGTAACTCTACACAGCCTCACTATATCTATTAAATGCCGTGTGTGCTGAGAGAGCTGCTCTTGTTCTCCTGCCAGTCTTGTTAAGAGGCTCAGAGTTGTGTGAAAGGATCCTATTGAGGGAGCAGAATGTTATGGTTAACATGGTAAAGACCGCCAACAGCGTGCCGTTTGGGTTTCTGGGTGCAAATAGTCATAGGACTCTTATATAGCGCGTGTCAGAAATACTACATTACTTTTGCAAACGGTCTTTTTTTGTATAAAGTTGTATAAAGTTAACTGACCAAATCTTCCAGATATAATTTAAAGCTTCACTCACCCTCTGAAGATGCTTCCTCCTTCACTCGTGCTCCAGTATTCTTCTTCAGGTCTTCTTTCCCTGTTAAGTAGCACAACAGTTGTACCCATTACCCAAAGATGTTGCAATATGTGTTTGAGTCGCTCTTTTCTACTTATTTGGAATCCAGCCCCCTGTCATGCATTGTTAGTGAAACGTAAGTGAAACAGGAAGTTTTTTTCCTGTTAATTGGTCAGATTCCATCTGTGTGTGGGAGCATGCTGAGCACTGGCAGGGCCGTGTGGCAGCACATGAAAATGGCAGAGTGCAAGAGGAAGAATGCAGGCCAACCACTCTTCACTGTCAACTCCTTGTCTCGTGGTATCAGCCAATCTGCCGTAGCCTGAAAGTGTGTACAAGTGATGCCCCTCTAATGTATGTTTTATTGTTTTCATAACAAAGTTTCAGGAGTGATCTGCAAGATGAAGTTAGTTTCCTAAACTGTGGGGGAGGTATCAAAGACTGCCATGCAAAAATGATGATGATATTTACGAACAGAATGAAGGTTTCCACTTCAATTTGTTCTCCTTTTATTAGTCTTTTCCAGCAAATGAACATTTGTGCTTGTGTTTTCCTTCACTTAATGTTTTGATCAGGCGTGTGTGTTTGACCCTGCAGTACAGGCCCTCTGTTTTTTTTTTGTTTTTTTTTAAAGCCAAGATCAGCTGGCAAAAAGTAGTCACACTTTTTTCTGGTCTTAATGATTAAAATCTCATTAGACATAACCACAGAACAATTTGTGCGTGCGTTCACGTTCTTGCTGCTTTCTGTGACTATTAGCTAAAAATCAAATGTTATTTTTGAACGTGGTTACAGGATCATAAACGTTAGTTGGTTTTGGGACAACCTAAACACAATGTGACTGCATGGTAGATGTTTTATTTGTGGGAGGCATTTGGCTAAAAGCAATTTTAACCTTCTTTTCTACTGGCAAACTTTTGTCATTGATATAAAATGTTTTAAAAATGGTTCAGAGATAATTACCTAAGAAAACACAGCATGCTTTTTCTTTCTCTCTGTACTGCACATGCAGACTCTAACTATACATCTATCCACAGAGCATAAACTGGACTCACTCTTCCAGTATGTTCCCACTAAGCAGCCATATTTCATATATCTAAGCTCTGAGTCACAGTCTGCTGATGTGAAAAACAGAATGACTACAAAACCACGTGCTAAATACCTGGTTGTGTGACTCCTGAAACCTCACTTCACTTTGCATATACCGTATCTCCGAGTAGCCCTGCAGCGCATGCTGAGGTTCCATATTGAAACTGTAGTGTTTACATCTGAAAATAACCTGTCACACTACCGGGCTGGGTTTGTCTCGTTGACCTGCGTTGAGGCCTTTGCTGCGCCGTCTGCTGACCCAGCCGCGATCTGTTTCCCGAAGTCACTGTATCTCCCTCTCAGACGATCCCTCAACTGAACTGTAAATGTTTTGCTTTCAAAGTGCAACTAGACACTCAAAATAGGTACAAATTGTCTTTACCATTAAATGTCTTAAATGACTGTAGAAGACAAAACTGCTGACAACAATATTCTGGTCTTGGTTTGTATTAATAGCTTAGACAACCTCTTCCACTATTATCTCTGAGACATATGGTCTTTAGTTAGTGCAGACCACACGCTACCAAAACATTTGTAGTATCTTTTAACCTGCCGCTACCTCTTATTTTCTCTCGTTACACCATTATTGGCTTACTTTGATATTTAATCTCTCTCTGACTCCCTCTTTCCTTTTTTTGGAGCACTGATACGTTTTAGCTTTTCTCTCCACTGTAATTTTCTTTCTTCCTCTGTGTTCATCTGTTCAACATAAATATCACCTCACCCTCGTCTCTTCTGGTTCTCCTTCTCTCTCTCCATGTTCCTCCCTCGCTCCTTCCCATCTGGTTTAATCTCTTTTAAGGCAGGAGAGAGCTGAGCAGCCGCGCAATAACGTTAGAACTGCTTTGTTGTGGTGTAATCATGTAAAACTGCCAACAGTTGATAGCTCAAAGTATATTCAATATATAGTGCAGTATACCAGATTACAGCTCAGAACATCAGCCTAAGATAAACCTGCTGAAAAGCGGTAGAGTAAAGAGAGAAATGCTTTTTGTTTTGACGGTTGATGTTTAATGTGACACTCTCAGGAGCTTCTTCTGGTGTAAATCTGTACCAATGACAAGTTGTGACTTGTGCCACTGTCACAACTGTCTTTTTATTTGCAGTGTTGACTGACTGAGACACAGGCTGATGCATGATGGTATTCAGGTATACACTTGTAGGCATATGTGTGCATACACGCTCAGATTTTCTCACTCAGACTCAGGCCTCTGGCTCTTTATCAGTGTGGACAGCACCAGATAGCAACACTATCTGTGTCTGCAGGGAGCGATGGAAATAGACCTTAAGGAAAGAGGGGACCGGCGAACTAAAACGCTCTCTGATGCGGTGAAAGAGGGCAGCCATGTGCGTACGTGTCGGCTTGTATGTAACATGTGCCTACATGAAAGTGTGTGTGTGAGTGTCACCGCTTTCTGTGACAAAGAAGGTCTCAGACACTTGGTGAGCCAGTGGTGAGCAAACACACTAACCTAAGGGTACACACACTTCTTAGTGAAACATTAGCAGTTAACATTCACCTTAATCCTTTGTGTCATAGCTTTCGTTCATTATTAATGTCCAACTTTTAATTTGGCACAAATAGTTTAGCCCTGTGTGTGTGTGTGTGTGTGTGTGTGTGCATTTGCCCTTGCTTTGCTCTTGCCCAGTAAAATCTGGTTCAAGGCTCATTTCCTAATTACAGTGCTGGCCAGAAGTAATTACAACCTTAGATTAAGAGCCGTTTCTCCTTTTTTTTTTATAGATCCACTGAAATGCAGCAATTTGTGGTGGCTTTCTGGGACGAGCATCCTCCTCATCCTCTCTCTGTTACTCTCCATCTGTCTCTCTCACTCTGCTTCTCTCCCTCTCTACTCCACTGGAATTTGGGGGATTTTTTTTTTTGCCTCTCTGCAGATTTTCCATCCAAGTGAGGAGGTTAAAAAAATAGCAAAGTTAATCACATGAGAGGTTAGTTTCAAACAAGAGATAGGAAAAGCCGTAAAATCTGACTTCAGTAAGCCCCGTGTGTCTCTGCAGACGTATGGACATGGAGGACAGCAGTTATTTGGGGTTTGCGCTCAAACCGGGGCACTCCAAAGCCCGCAGATCCCTTCGCATGTGTGTGTCTATTTATGCAAGGTTTTGAAGTGGTTCTTCTGAACGCATCATTTGGCTGCATCGGCAAGCTCTTCTTCAATTTAGCTTGGCAGGCGTATGGGCTGGGGTTTGCCTCCGCATACCACTGGTTCAGCATTGATGTTTGAGGCCGAGGCCTTTGAAGCCAGGGGTTTTATTTAAGACGCCTCTTATACGGAGCAACTCTGGCTCTTAGTTGTCAACCAGAGAGCAGCCCCCTGCTGAGAAGCACCTGAAGAGGGGCACACAGAAGGAGGATTTGGACTTCTTGAATCACTCACACAGACTCCTTGCTAATTGCGATGAGACCTCAGTGTCACGTGGTCTCGAGAAAAACAAACACACACACATATTTGCACACTTACTCCAACTTTCTGCCCTGTCGACTCTCCTTTCCTTGCCTGCGGTGTAACTGCCCCACTCTTGTCCTCCTTTTGTACCTCCACCACCCCATATATCTCTCCACTCTCCCCTTCCCCAGGCCTCCTCACCTCATGTAACTGACTTTTAACCCTCTAATCCCTCTGATACAGAGGGTAGGATGATTCAGGCACTGCCACTAATTGGCATAAAAAAAAATAGAAAATCCTCTCGTCTTAAACAGTTTGGAGAAAGAAAAGAAGAAGCATTCATTAGAATAAAAAGTAAATTTATAGGCAACACATGCTGCTGTAAGATGTCCAGCAGATCTTTGTCTCATCTCAAAACAACAAATAAAAGAACACAACTGTCAGTCATCATCTGCAGCAGATGTAGACATCAGTGCTCTTTCCCTCTCGAGCTCTTTTGCACAGATAATGAAATGCCGGCCTTGATTTTGTAAAAAAAAAAAGAAAAAAAAAAGAAGAAGAAAAAATTTAAAAAAAAAAAAAAAAACATGAAAGGTTTTAAGTTATGCAGTGTAGAGGTGCTACGAGGCTGGAGTTTGGTCAGCTTATGGAGGCCTCCTTTCATGGCCGGGGGAGTGTTTTTTCAAGACCAAATGGATGGGAGTGACATCCCCACAGAGATATACACTAGTGAGACCACCTGCATGTGCTGGCCAGTCTGAACTAAGATTCAACACACGTACCGCTGTCACATAGCAGACATCAAACGCTTTACTAGTACAGACCTAAAATCAGCTCTGAACACTGATACTCTACACAGTACCTTATTTGGAACAATATGATGCAAAGGACAACTTCAACAAAGATCAGAAATTGCCTGTACTTGTGATGTGCTATATGTCTTGCAGCCAAAACACAGATTAACAATGAAGCCATCCTCACATTCATTTAATCTAAAAGCATCTTAGATGCAGATATTGTTAATCATGTGCAATCACCAAAAGACATTTAATCAAGGAGTTATGGTGCAACATTTCCATTTCTTCAGTTATATTTTTTCTTTCAGCCTCGCTACAACTAAAGCTCTCAGTTGAACCAGTTTACATCTCAATCATTTTCCTGCTGGTCTTACCACAGTGTAGGCCAACTCTCCAGAGGTGAGCAGAGGAAAAAGGATCTTATCACCGCTATATCCAGTCCTAGATTGTTCTCCAGTTTCTGGGCTCCATATCTATGCAAGCTTCTCTAAGCTCTAAATCCAGGACAGCAGCAGCCAGCCTTCTCTACCTGAGCTGTCAGCACAGTAACAGCCCATATCAAAGCTAAGACTGTAAAAAGTCAGAGAGTGAGAGAGGTGTGTGCATGTGCGTGTACACGAAGGAGCCCAACCAGATGGTCATCCCAACCTTGTCCCTATCAAACACCACTCCTCCTCCTCCTCCTCTTTCTTCCAGCCCAGCCCTCTTAACCTCAGCCCAGCCCTTTAAACTCAGAGCAGCGAGTCAGGGCAGGGTATGGCAGAGCAAGGCGTCTCTGCTTCAGTGAACCTCCCCTCATACTTCAAACACATGCTCCCAAATGAGAACCACTGGTAGAGCTCACGGGAACTGTGCTTTTTAAGTAGCAGATCAGTGATGGCAGAGCTCGTTTTACCATGCTAACCTCCCCATATCCACAACAGCTTTCACATGACATTCTTCTTTCTTCTTCCCTATCAGCAGTTTAAAGATGTGGGGACAGTGGGGAATGTTGCAGTCAGGATTTGGTTTATCTGGTGGTTTGTCTTTTCTTTTGTGCTTACATGTTAAGTTATAGAGAGCTGTTGGCTAACTAAAGTTTTGATTACAGGCTCATTGTTAGACCATTGTTAGATCATTGTTAAATGAACAAAAAAAATGTTTTGTTAGGTTTTTTTATCTCCCTGGAAAGACTGCTTTCAACCATCGCAATAACTTTTCCCACTACCTGAATATGATGTCAGCAAGTCTATATGAGAATAGCTATCAGGCCTTTAACATGTGAATCAAAGAAGTCCTCCATGCAAGTTACTCCAACCACAAAGCTTCACATTGTCTGAGTGAAAGTTAAAAATATCCAACATTGCCCAACTCAGCTTTGTTCAGTCATGCAAAAGACACACATGTAGCCAACAATCTATTCATGTTTAAATGATTAGGCCTCTATTCGATAAGCAGAATGACAGAAAACAAATATACCACAATTATCGCAACAAACGGATCATTTAATGTTTTTTTTTTAATTACTGGTTCCTTCTTCTTGAAGATTATAATTAGTTGCTCATAATCATAAAATATTAATAATATGTATTATCTGTTAAAACAGTCTTTTAAAAAATCTAATAATCATTACAAATAATGACTTAATAAATCTCTATTGGCTAACTATTTGCTTGTTATATTGAATGAGAAGGAAAGGAACTAAAATTACAGACATCTATAAAACCCAAATGTACAGATCCACCCACCCAGTGAAACTCCCCGGTGAGGACACAGTTGACCTCTGCCTCTCCTTCACCTCTGCTGGAATGTCCGAGTGTGATCCTCTGCCTGTTGCCTCAGAAAATAAAAGTGGCCAGTTCAGGTCAAACTCTGGACAGTTGCACCTTTTGCATCCTTTTGTGGTTGTTTGGTTCCAATGTCAAAGTGTTACTTTCACCCAATAGGACATGTTTACAGTGGACATAATTGTGTTACAGAGAACTGGAAGTTCTTCCTCTTCAGTGAAGTTTTGCTGTAGAGTATAAAAACACTTAGACTGTAAAACAAAGCAGTAGGGCATTTTACTGGGAAGCAAGGATTCTATTAAACAGCTAGGATTGCTTTCTTTCTAAACATTTTAGCAGCTGTTTATTTTTAGGGATATGATGTCAGGACCTAATTCTCGGAATGGTGTTTTACTTTGGTGATTTATATAGAACAAGTTTTAAGTGATATGTTGAACTTAATACAGCAGAACATCATTGTCTACATGGTAAATAGTCAGCTGACCTTCTAAACAGAGAGTTGTTTAAAAAAAAAAAAATCATACAAAAAGAAGGCCAAAAACTAATTTCTGGTACATGACTGACAGCATCTGAGTGGCACTTTTTCTATCCTCTACACGCCTACATACCTCACAGTCACACCATTATGTGCCAAAATATCACAGCGTGGGCAGTGAACAGTGGCTGTCATTTAAATAAAAAAAATTTTAAAAATACATCTTACATCTGTAAATATTCAATCTAGAAAGTATGGGGATTAACCACTGCACTCTAAAGGTGTGTGGGTGCATGGACAAAGCATTGTAGCAGTCAAGGGCAGGGAGGAGAGGCACCCTTTCACAGCAAACTTCAGGCCTTTGTGCTGATCCAAAGGACTAAGCACCCTGATCCATTAGCAAGCCCTTTAGGGGAGGAACAACACAATGTACCCTCTCCCCCAAAAGCATGAAATGCAAAGCTAAGATGGTCATCTAATGTGGGCAAAAGTTGCAGAGCAACAACATCAGCATGAGAGGAGAATTGTTTCTTATTTCCTCAACATGCAGAAATGAATAACCTGCTTATTTAGTGCAAGAGCTTTTCACATTTGTAATTGAAGGGGAAATTTGTCTTTCCAAACAATTAATATTAATTTCAAAGCTGCAGATTTTGGAGAAAGTCTAGTAACATGTTTAAAAGAGACTACCAGAAACTGTAGACATCTCATTAAAGACACCGATTATCTGTAGTCTCTTACACAAGAACCTGTATTAGAATGACGACACCCTGAATATCACTCTATGATCACACCACTCTAAAGTTAGAAGTAGCTGGCTGCGCAGTTCAAGGTTCGCCTTAGATAGTTGAATAATATAAAGCTGGACAAGTCATGCATCCTCGACCTTTGACCTTTGAGAGCACCAGATGACCCATAAATCTGTGGCCCTGGGGCTTTACAGCCCATTCCTCTGTCATAGCTACAATGATGTCAACAGCATCTCACACCTGGTCTGTACCTTCTCACCGCTGTAAAAGAAGAATAAAAAAACAACACACCCTGTGCTACTGGCAAGGTAGTCCGGCCCAGCATGCCCTGACAATGACAGGACAGGGATGAGCATCATAAGAACCAACACCCACAGTGAAGCTGCATTCTTCCCTGGTCCAAACATCTCCCTGAAGCAGGGAACACATACAACTAAGAATCTAGTCAAATATTAATATTATATACCCCACTAGTAATTCTTAAAGTGGCACTAGCCAAGTTTTGGTCTTAAGGCATGTCATAAACTAGAGCACTACAAATGAGGCAAATGGAAGGTCAGTCTCCAACTTGCAGTTATTGATGACCATTGTTGAGAACTGCTCTCACTAGTGTGTGAGCTACCTTATAAAAAGTAGGCATTCAAGGTTTAAATGACTTGCCAAGGGGTATTAGCAGGACACAGGCCCAACAAAAGCTTCTGTTATAAAGACCAATAAAAGCCTATCACCCTACTGTAACAACAATCCTTTTTACGCCTTGAAAGAGGGAGGAAAAGGTCAACTGGTGGAGCAGTCAGCACATTGATATTGACTTAGCTAGATTGGCGCTGACAAACTCAGGTCAGACCGTGGGCTTGTTAGCCCTATAACCCTCACATAACCCCTTTCTACTGTTTCAGTCTGACACATTGGAGGCAGCTGAGGGCAAAGCTTAGATCTAAGCTTAGTTTCTGACAAGAGACATTTGTAAAAATTAAAGAGAAATATCTACTCACTTGATACTTGACCCCAAAGATCATGTGTTTCTCAAGGGCGCTGAATTGGAAAACATTTATTGGACTAAATTGATAATGAGATATGGTTACATGTGAATGTTTCCACATCAACTGAAATTCTAATTTTCTAACCAACCACAAAAGTTAATGATGCTTAAATAATGTCTATAATGAGGCCGTCTGGTTTTATTTATTAGATTACTGTATGTAATGCTATTGTCTAAAACCAATAACACAATACTTATTAAATGGGTGATCTATTAATGGTCCTGGCTGTATGGAAGCAATCTATGAACACGCTATTTCTCCGCTCATTAAGTTCTGCTTTATTTAATTTGCTCTTCTGGGATTGTGTCATGCATTGTTTTCATGCAACATGTTTTCAAGTTGTAATAAGCAATACATGGCATGCCACATCAACCTGTTGTGTCTTCACTTTATCGTATGTACACTACTGTATAGCTGCTTTGCCAAACATTGCAGACGTGTATGACGGGGATGCCTCATTTTTCACCCTCAATTTGACACCCTCTCACATAGTTGTAAAAAGCCGAACCTCATTGGGAACAATGGAAAGTGGAGCGACAGAGCTCCTGGGACTGTTAAAGAGAGGAAGCCCCTTTATTTGAGGACGCTATAACTCAACAAAAGCCTGTGGCTGTCTACACACAGAGCAGGCTAAGGATGAATGGGCGGCTCTTAGACTACACACTTGTGCTAACAAAAGCAGTGGATCAGCAAAGGGCAAAGCCAGTCATGTGTGGTCTCCATCCCAAACTGGGATGAATATATACAAAAAATAACTAAACAGTCCTATTAACACTTCAAACCAATGTGTTCAACCAAAAAGTCTCTATTTGAAAGCCATCTTATTTCTTCAGTTGACTCTGTACGACCTTAAAAGCTGTTCCATGCCTTCATTTATATGGCATGTGACAAGGTTTAATAGCTCCTCTTAAAACAGCACCCAGTTTCACAAACGTTTTAGTTTATTGACCTCATATTTTCAGGGAATCTAACACACACACATCACAACCCTCACACATAATCTCCTTAACTCTCCTCTAAGTTCAATAGTATATCCTTCATATGGAAACAGAACTATTTCCTGTGTGTTCCCAGCTTCCCTTGGTCCAAACTGTCACCTGAATGAACCCAGGCAATACTTAAGAATGAGCCAAACAAGCTGCTTCTTGTAGAAGGAGACGATGCAGTTTAGAAAAGAAGAAATGGTTGACAATTCCCACACGTGGAAGCATTTTCCTGAGCCTGGCTTCAAAAGGCAAACCATGGAATCCAACAATGCTCTGAAACAGTTAAGAGCTGCTCAGTCAGGATCCCACTAATGATTAACATTCCTGAAGAAATGCTCTGTTACAGTCTTTTTAGAGCGTTCTAATTAAACACATGCTCCAGTGCCACAGCACAGAGGGAACTTACAACTGCAAGCGGGGATGCTTCTTTCCAACTCTGCTTAATTGGACACAATTTAAGTCATTAAGGTGGTAGTAAAACAGAAGAAAGAGCAAAGGAGAGGCCCAATGATCTCCCCTGTAAGGCTCCCCATTGCTCTGATGCTGTTGACCCTTTCACCTCTTCAGGTGACTCACATTAAAAAAAAAAAGAGGGAGAAAAATGTACAGCTGAAGTTAAATCCAGTCCGGAGAGACCCATATTGACTTGTTAGTCAAATATGTATAATGTATTTACAAAACTGAAGAGGACCAGGAGGTTATGCATGTTTGGAGGTCCTGTGTCTTATATCATATCGTTGCATGTGTCCGCCATATTGAATTGCTTTTATCTGTGTTCTTTGTGGCTTTTATATACTGTTAATGATAATTTTACTTTTGATATGTTCTCTATATAAATGTCCACATGATCTTTTTGCTGACATCATGCATACTGCTCAACAGGTTCAATGATAACCTACTGTAAATGGTGATGTCTGACATTTTACTTCTTCTTCCTCTACTTTTTTTTTTTAAACTTAGATCTTTAAACACTAAACACGAAACATTTGTTTTGTCGCATTTTTAAAAAACAAAGTTCCTTTGCAAGAAAATGTAGTGGGGTGGGGTTTAGCTTTCAATACATACACTGTCTAGAAGCATGAAAAATGACCCCTTTCAAAAATATATACACCATGTGCATTACAACCTGACTTATACAGATCTTTTTCAGTCTGCAAAACAAGAATATATGTTGAGGCAGAAAACCAGGAGAAACAATGAGCTTTTAAAGACTTATTCTAAACTTCTTCTGAATTAGGGATACACATATCCAGCTAGCTATCCAGTTCAGCCTTTACTGGTATACTGGTTCAAAACCAGTGTTCTAATTTTCAAAATTATAAAACCTTAATTATAATGACCCTATGTGCTTTTACCATTTTTTTTTAAATCTTTATATGAGCCAAAAACAGACTATTTATGTTTAGATTTTTGATGAGGTAAAATTTTTCCCTAATGACAAGTGTGAAATGGTGTGTAGGATAGTGGCTGTTTTATGGTCAGAAAACTCAATGTGATATTTGTCATATGAGACAAGACGTAAAAAATAAATTGCTGTCAGTCAGTTTATCAGCTATACAGACCAGACATTAGTGCCTGGGATCAGTCTGTTTGTGTGTGTGCATGTATGTGTTGACACAATGTGCGGAATGGAAAAAGGGACACAACTGGCTGCATTATCACCTTCCAAATTACAGATCCCAGTCCTCCAGGGCAGAGCTTATTCTTAGAAACCTTGCATGTAATATGTCTGTTTCTGTCAGCATCACTGTGTTATTTTTGGAGCTGCTAATACTGAGGTCACTAATGACACCAAACCATCTTCGGCCACGGAACATGTGACAGAGTGGGGACACACAATGTTTGATTTGAAAAACAATATTCCTTTTCATAATATCTGCCTTTTCATTTTTATTTCTTTTCAAGATCTTATAACATCCAACAAACTCCCTGAAGTGTGTGCCTGCCTATGAACAGGTCGCATGCAAAGATGCACACATCTGCTGAGACCCCGCTTCTGTTTTCTTTGGGAGCCCAGCCCCTAACAGGAAGACAGTGCGAGCACAGCAAACAAAAACCTGGCTCTTTGAACTGACCTCTCACTAGGAGCTGCCGTCAGGTTGTTGTGGCCAAATGAAATGTTTCTGTGTCAGCTCAGTGAGCCCACTCTGGGCCTCAGGCTGTCGCTCTGCAAGACATGTCCTCAGTTGGCCGTTGTCAACATCAACCCATTTGTATGTTATCCACAAAAATTCACCTTCATTGTGATGCATTTTCAACCGATACATTTCCTCAGTGTGAACAGAATACAGAAGGTAACAAATATTAAACATTAATCCAGTTACCATAAACTTCATGAGACCTGTAAAATAAAAGTACAAGGAAGGGGGTGGTTGGGGAGGAGAGGGGGAACGTTAGGCAGTTCTTACTCTTAACTTCGGTGTCACAAACAAATATACAGTCAAATGAAATACTAATAAAGCTTTGATTACAATGTCTGGGAAATAAAAAAGGTTGGAAATTGTATTTTCAATATGGCATTTGTGTCCCAAACTGCACAGTTTAACTCTATTTGTTCCTTTTCTTGATTTAATGAAGTTGAAACATTGTTTCAGTTTAATTCAGTTCTTACAGAATAAATATTAATATTCTTAAATATTAATATTGTCTACATTTCACTACACAGATGTGTGTACTACATACTGCAGTAGTAGGTACTTTTACTTGTTTTAAGTGCTGTAATTAGTTGATTCTGGGCAAATATGACTATGCTGATATTTAAAACAATTGATTAACATTGATCGTGTCATTTATATGGATGTTGTATCAACACATATAACCTAATTACACATTGTTTCAAGGCACCATGCATGGGATATGCCAGAACTAGCCTAGAGGACCCACCCCACAACCCATAAGACCCAAAGCTTCCATTGCTATACACCATAGGACACCCTCAGAGGCCTCGTGTCCAAGATCTGATGGATCAGACAAGCTTTGCTGGCACAAGTGAGATCTACACAGTACTGGAAAGGTGGTTTCAATTTTGTGAAATTTGGGGTGTCAAACTTTTGGTATCTGCTTTGATTGAGTACTGGCTGCCACGTATACTCCTAACCCTGATGCAAAGCATAATGTTGCTTGTAACTATAGTAAATGGCCCGTGTGCAGTACCTTTGAAGCAAAAACAAAGCAATACTTCAGATGAAATGGGTGTAGAGTTTCATTACAAATGTAAAGCTTGAATATTTGGTGTTAAAACACTCACTATTCTTGGATGAAACATCCTGTTATAAAGTTTCCTTGAATAAATGTGCAAAAAAGAAGATAAGAAACACCTCCTTAAATCATTCCCTAGGAAACTTAGAATGGGATAATGGACTGATTTACTGCTTTGTGTTCCTTTTAATCCTCTTATGACATATTTTTAGTAATATTTTGAATAACTTATTATAATCAAATTCAGCCCAGTGCAATTTGGGACTATGTCTCTGTGCATACATTTTTTTTCCAACCTAATTACTGATACAGTAAAATTTTATTGACTAAACTTTCTTAGAGGAATATTCTGGCAGACATCCAGCCACTGTCCCTACTAACCTTTCTGGAAAAAAAACATCTCAGGAAATACCTTTGTTGTCAGCTGAAAAATCTCCTGCCCAGCCCTGCAGCGTCCATTTTTAAACCCTGTTGACCTTTTCCATATCATCCATGCTCACTGACTACACCCCTGTGACAATGCCAACAGGAGGAACAAGAGCCACAGGAAGGGGAGTGGGGGGAGTGTGTTTTGCATATTTTCAGCCGGGGGCCCGGAAAGCTTTAACTGAATCCCCTGTTGTGTGCTGGGGAAATGAGCTGGGCTTTTTAATGACAACTCAGGGTAATATGTTTTCTTTTGTTTCTAGTCCTGTGATGCTGTGATTGCTTGGATGGATCCCTACAGAAATGGAGGACAGAGGAAAAACATGCCATCCTGCAGGCATCCCAGTCTGTGTCAGGCTGGCTCAGATGCATTTCCAAAAATCTCCACCACTAAAGCTGCTGACATTTGGTGTCTTTACATCTGTCATTCCCCTTCATGCATGTTGATGATAATCAGCTTCTTAGCAGTGCACCATGGTTATCATGCAGTATACGTCCAAAGCTGAGCATCATGCCTATACGTGGCGATGAGTATGACTTTCATCATCTTGGTGGTCTGATGGCTGGTCGCACAATTATGCTGTGTGGTTGCAAAAGATCTGCTGGGGCATTAAACTCCAGTGTGCGAGCCAAACCCGTTTTCCTCTAACATCATCCTGCAGCTCCTAATAAACAGAGTTGTGCCTGGAAGCGCTAAATCACTAACTACCTCTAATCACTTTAGAATAATGCTTAACATGTGGATCCAATGTGTGCCACTGCTTCAGGCAGATCCCACTCTCATACATGATGCTGTTTGAAAGTTGCACAAGGGGAACTTGAGTGCACAGCAAACACAAAGTTATATTCTGTCCTACATACGGCAGCATCCACAATAGTTATCCCACAATCTACAACCACACTGTAACAGTGCCCTAAATTTGACCATCTAAGCCACCGTCCATTCAGCCAGGCCCGGTGACCACAGATTCAGGGACCACCGGCGTTTAAACAAGCCATATTTCTTCCAATCTCCTGCCAACCTACCACAAACAGTTTACAGTCAGTGGACTCTGCTCTCTGGAGTTTGTCTATGGCAACTCGACTCCATGCCACATCTCCCCATCCAGAGCCATGAAAGACTGGCCTCCTCTGACAGATCCTCACAACACACGGCCCTGTCCTGCTCTGCTTTTAGCCCCGCTGTGGTGAGCTGGACCACGTCTGGGGATAAAAGGCTGCCAGAGTGTTTGGCTTGAAGGCAATTTACACGGACGCGAAGGTGATTCATTTTAGCTTTGCACAAACAGGCCTCTGTATGAATTTCACTTGTACTGGGCTTTTAAATCAACAGTGGGAAACATATACACATGGGCACTGAGATTTACATTCTGCTCCTTCACACTTAGCTGCGCACACGCATGCACTCTCCAACACCTACTAACAGTCATACACACACACACACACACACACACACACACAGGTGAGCACTTTGTCTCTATCCATCTCACACAAAAATACACAGGCACAGCAAGACATGCGCCACTGTTTATGTCAGAAACTGTTTTCATTTCTGTGATTTGTTGCCATTTCCAGCACATTTGCTGTGCGCTAAGTATGCTAATGTTATAGCTCGTTTCTCTAGTCAAGAGCTGTATTATGAGGTGCTTGTACATAAAACAGACCTATCTGTATCTGCTGCCCAGTCCTAAAACCTTCACTTTTTAACAATGCACTTTAGTACTAAAATAAACCATCAACATAATCCCCATTTATTAAGAAAGTGCTCATAAACATCCAAGCTTGCTGTGAAGGATCAAATCTGTTTCCATTGCTGAGTCCAAAAAAAAAATGATGATAAGGCCAGCTATTTTATTTCCCTCTCATGTTCACACACAAATCCTGCACAACACACTTTAAAAGTCTTCTGATTCTATTAATGGTACCTTTGAACCACCTCAAGGCTTTGGAAATGAGACGTGAACAAGCACGGTGTGGCATGTGGTGCTCCTCCAAAAACGACCACTTTGTAAACCATTTAGTCTATAAATAACCTAATATTCTGAGAGAATTCTCATCTTCAGCAGATCATTGAAAGTATAAGCTCAGCTCACATGCCTTTTCTGCTGGATCTTGTAAGCATTAATGCCTGCAGCTTTGATTTGAGTGGCTATATAGTATTGTTTTACATATCAAATAACAATGAAAAATGTGTAAATCAATCATTTGAAATTATGACAATATGCATTAGATGCTGGACCTTGGATGTAGACCTACATGCCCTTATTTAATCCCAGGCTGTTATGACATGGACAGATCACGGTTTTTACTGCGAGCTGAGCAGTAAAGTGCTTGTAAACGTTTATATATGCAAAACTTCAAAGATTATTTGCCTTATTTGGATAACTCCTGACTCCAAGGCAGTGAAGCCGTCAACCTGCAATCTGGCCACTAGGTGACACCACCACCTTGATTCTCTGTGCTCTCCCGTCTATAACTGTTCATACCTCCTCTCACTCAAAC
This sequence comes from Paratilapia polleni, assembly GCA_015106735.1. Taxonomy (NCBI): domain Eukaryota; kingdom Metazoa; phylum Chordata; class Actinopteri; order Cichliformes; family Cichlidae; genus Paratilapia; species Paratilapia polleni. The sequence continues at coordinate 963 of VUQI01000117.1, read as the reverse complement.
TACTTCTTTGTTTGATCTTTCGCGGGACTGGCCGGTGTCCCATGAAAAAAAAAAAAGAAACAGAAAAAAATTCTTTAAAGTGCTGTAATAATGGATAGGTGGGACCATGTCTGAAAACAGCTTCTGGTACCATTATAGCAAGTTTTTGACCTCCATAGTTATACTTTGAAGTCATACTGTTGACACTGTGCAGAGCCTGCAGTAAACACACCTACTTTGTATTGTCAAAGTGCTCCATTTATTTAAATGCACTATTCCTTGAATTGCCATGCAACATCTCATATCACTTCCACAAACTACCAATTTAGTGTCCAAATAAAGCCCACGCCACTCCCCCCACCTAGCTTGACAAGCTTAACTGTCCTGGGCTCAGGAGTGCTCTGTTTTCATCAGCTGTGCCCATAGTGACAGATTTCAGGCCAGTTTGATTCTTGCCAAAAGTTGGTCTGTCATTCTGTCAGATCCCTAAAAGGCATGCAGAGGGTTTAAAGGCTTATGGTGATATTTACTGTGATCCAGTGAGAACAAATTATTATTTTAGGCAGCCTTGGTTAAATATAAACAGTATCTGCTCTCCTGTGTCTTGTAGGTTTTGCTCTTTGTATCACAGCTGTGGATGGAAATATTTGAAACTTGAGGGTGTGTCATTCTTCTCCAAAGGAAACCCTTTATGGCATGTTTAGCTCTGTGAGAGGTCCACAAGGAGTGATGAATTCACTCAAGAAGGCTGCAAAGGTTTTCGTTTTCTTAAAGTCAAGAAGTGCAAACTTATTTAAATGCCTATTTCATGTTCAGATCTGACAGAACAGATCAGGAGATTAACACTCACTCGTAAATATTCTCAAAAAAAGTAAATAAAAATGGGTTTCAAGATGTATTCATATATAAATGCACAACTGGAATTACATGTTTGGCAGACGACCCACTTCTAAAATAGTTCTCACCTCATATATCCTGGTTAAA
>VUQI01000116.1:10567-21057 GCA_015106735.1 Paratilapia polleni | reverse complement strand
TAATTATTTTTTTTTTTTTTTTTTTTTTTTTTTTTTTTTTTTTTTTTTTTTTTTTTTTTTTATTTTTTTTTTTTTTTTTCTTTTTTTTTTTTTAACACAACCTGATTTCACACTGAAAGGTAAAGAAAGCAAAAACAATCATACGATAATTTCAGGCAGGTGACGACAGTAAATCCTTTTTCAGGCTTGTGCTGGTATAGCAGTAGTGAGTGTTTTGTATCCATACATTGCTAAGAGATGATATACAGAGATATCTATAGAGCTATAGAATGAGATGGTAAATTCATTATGACTAACAGAGTTGAAGCACTTTTTTAATGCCAAGCATTAGGCTTGATGAGGTAAATATGAGCGAGAGGAAACATGATCCCTTGCTCTAATCCAAAGTCTACTGCCAACACTGTCTGTTACTTTTATTGGCATTATTCTGTTGTTGTCACTGTGACATTGGCATTACTGGGACACAGTTCTGTGCTACTAAAATGGCACCCTCCTCTCTGCAGAATGCACAGTACAGCCACAAAGAAAGGAACGTTTATAGGGAGTATGGTGCCTTTGTCAGATGTGCTCATTTTGTGTCTACCCAGCCTGTTGCATTGTAATTGACAGGTGACTTGTGAGGTTTCCTCTCCTTAAACTCCTGATGTTATGTTGCCCAACACTACCCCTTTATCCCCCCCCCCTTTAAGCCTTAATTCCCCAATGGGAGGGTAGAGGTTCACTTTGTGTATGGTCATTATCAGGCCAGTTATGCTAGTGTTGAATAGTCCAAGGTTAGCACAGTGTTAACTAAAAGGCATTGTGTTTGTGGGCAGGGTGCTCCCATCAAGGGTACTCCCTTGATATGCATTGTTGTTTTTACTTTTTTTTTTAAATGCAGGGGATTTTATAGGACCCGGCCCTCCCTACTCATCACCCTGCAGGTCCTGCACATTTAGCGGGTATGTCAAGAGTGAGAGACAATGTTTTGCCCAGCAACCCCACGTCTGTGCCTTCTGATCAGTTTTTTTTTCCTTTTTTTTTTTTTTAATGTTTTGTACATTTTTCAGTAAGTAGAGATTTGTCTGCGAGATTGGCGATTTGACAAACATACAGAGATTCACAGGTATTTAACTATTTTTTAAGTAAGACAAAAAAAGAAATGTATTTTTACCTCACGATTCAAAAATAAACATTCCAATGTTGTCATGGTCTACGAATTGAGAAAAAAGAAATTCATGCATTTCTTCTTGTATTGTAAATGTTAGACAATTTCATATGCATTATATTAAAAAAAAAACTGCCATATCAATTTAATGTATAGATTTTTGCAAATACTACCCTATGTATGTAAGACGTAACTGTATCGGTAGCGTATATATAATATATTTATGCCCAATAAATGTTTTAATTTTTTTCTGTCTTTGATTGCACTGTTTATTGTATGTCAAGCTTACTCATCAAGACAAACATACACTGCTCTACATTTTAATGGTGTGGTATTTTTTTGCGTGGATTTATTTTTAAATAGATAAACATTGAATAATGAGTCCCAGACTAGCTGAATAGATAGATAAACGGTGCAGAAACTAGTATAAACACAGTTAATGTGAATGCAAAAACTAGTTTCTCTGACATTCTCTGTAGCATTATTGATTTTTATTTTCAAGTTTTAATAAGACTTTTATTATTCTCATTTCATCAGCAGCACCTTTGTGTACTGTTGTAAACATAGAGGAGTAATCAATATTAATAATTTTAGGGTTTAAATTGGAATTACTCAGCTGGAGAGCTTATCTTAAGAACACAGTATTTCATTTTAACCGTCACAGCAAATCATTAATGTAATAGTTTTTGCCTTTAATTTGTCACTTAGGGTTCAAGGATGTGAAGGTTTGTCACCTTGAGATTTACTCTCTAGTAGCCTCGATATTGTTTAACCAGATAGTTGTGAGAAGAGTAAATCACATGCTTTATACCCTGCTGGCCCTGAGGGCAGCCATACAGAAACTGCAGCATTGCAAGCTCAATATCCCTCGACCAGAAGCAATCCAAGGACATCAGAGGAATATTTGTCTTTTGTTTTAAGGTGTAGAAACTGAACAATTAAATGTGTGAAAGAAAATCAAACAACCTTTTTTCTAGTCAAACTTAAAGAGAACCCGTTTTTCAAAGGTGCACTGTAAGCAGTGGCCATATGGCCGTGCAATTGGTAGCATTTGGTGAATGATGCCACTTCTTAATGAGTGTAAGTTAAGTGACTGAATGTGGTATGATTTCACTCTCGAGTGTACCACTTTTGGCGTCACTGATGCAGGAACCTTTTTCCGAAAACAGTTAAAGCTTACCAAAAACAGCAGACTCCTGATTTCTGTAGAGCAAAACCCAAAAGACAAGACATGCCACATTCTTTTGTGTCATTATGTATGTATGTTTGGAGCCTAATTGCATAAGTGATAGCTTGATGTTGTGCAGGACACTGAAGACCTTTATGGAGCTGTTTTGCTTTGCAACAACAGTCTAGGCTGCTAATTCACTGACAATGATATCTACATTTTCCCATGGGGAAAATCAAAATATCATATCATGTTCACTTTCTGTACTAAATATCAAAGCAATTTTTTATTCCTGTATTGTGTGGGGACTGTAACAGTACAGACTGTTTTGTATAGACTGGGGTTTATAATCATGCTTTTAATATTTTTACTTAACTATTCAATGAAACTATAAAATTTTGCACAGACACACAGTGCTTGTCCCACTCAAGATGAGGGAGATTGGTGCTAGTATGGACACATACCTAATTTTATTTAAATGAATGAATGAATGCTTCTTGGAGGACTTTGTGTCATCATCAGGGGATAAATGAAAAAATATAGCTACATCTATCCTGATCTAAACCATCCCACTCTCCAATGACTTCATGTTGATCAGCCCCTGTGAGGTGGGCAATTGATGTGTTTGTATACCAGCAAGCATCAGTCTGTCTTAACTGGTACCAACCAAATGAAAATGCTTCTGCCTTTAATTCCACCCTCATCCTATTTGTCTAGTGTTCATTTGTTCACAGCCTTCATTACAAAAAAACTCATGATGTCTGACTCACTGTTTGACCCTCTTCTCTTTCATCTTTTGTATTATTGTCCATTTCTATTGCAGTATTTCATTTGGACCTATAGTGTTTCAAATCTCTTCTTCTCCCCACCTTTCATCCTCCCATTTTTTCTGTGAGTTACCAACCCAACTTTCATTTTTAATACACTGTGAATCCTTCATTACGTTTGGATGTTAGATCCTTTCAATGTTCTCAGCCAAGCTGCTGAACATTTTCCACTCAAAGGGTTTTGCAGACTCTAAATGTTTTGATCAAGTACCTGAGGTGAACTTATAGGTGACTGAGTGCTCCTTTGAGCTGTGCTTCATACCCGCAGCACCTGCTGTTTAATAGGCTGATCAAAAGTGATAGACTGGGACCTGGTGGCCACCAAGAAAACCTTGCCAGCTGAGAAGACAGTGAACACATTGCTATGTTCATGTTTTAGGTTTACAGTCCAGTGGCCACTGTTACACCCTAGTGAGACCAACATTATATAATGGGGTATCGCTGGGCCACATGGGGAAAAGATTATATCTCCTATCAAAGTGTGAAAAGTGTTTACTTCAGTTATTTTTTAATGTAGGTGGAAATGTGGTTTTCAGTGGTTTGCTAGTTTCACAAATCTGATTGCAATTTGCATCTCATATCTGTTGAGGACAATTTTCTGACTGTCAAGGGTTACATAAAGAATACAAATACTGTGTACAAAAGAGGAGGTAACGTTTTTTTCTTTTACAAGACATTATCATAGACACATACATTAACCATGAAAAGACAGTCACATAGAATCCCCCCCAAAAAAGGCAACAAATTTGTACTCTTTTAATCAGTGTACATAATGTAGATTAATAAATAGCATGTCATGTTATCATTATGTGGTCAGAAACATTCATTTAACAGAGGTACATTCTTCAAAAGTCAGGAGGCCATGTTTTAAATCAGATGGAGATTAGTGGAAGCTGCTGTGGTGATTTGGACTGCCGAAACCATCTGAGTAAACAGCATTACAAAGCACCTATGTACAAATTATAGCAAATGACTTTTGGACAAACAGAATCTTTACAAATCACTTTACAAAATATATCACTGTTATACTTCCATCTGTTGTTATCTTACACAAGCTTAAAGGAAATGCTATTTTTAAACTTTCTTGTACATTGTTGTGCCACTTTGTCAGACTTGGCACCATTTAAAATCTTACTGTTCACATACCATTATCATGAAGAGTTTCCACCTTCCATGCAAGACAAAGAAGACATATATTATACAATTTACACTGTGTGTGTTTAGACTAATAGAGAACTCACGCTATGTGTTCAGGTTTGTCAGTGGAAAACAATTTCTCCTAAAGATAATTGTGAAGCCATGGGGTAGCTTACACTGGAGGCTGCTTGTATAGAAGTTGGACTGGTGAAAATGAGTGTTTTCATCACCATAAATATGGCTTCACAGAGCATAATTATTGTTAAATTAGACAAATTTATAACAATTTTTTTATGTTTACATTCACAACATATTTCCCCCACATAGTAATAAAAAAAAAGATGGCCTTGTACTGTATGTTTAGTCAGTGCAATGCACATCAGTATGCCTGATGGCTGAAAACGTGGATAACACTGCCAGAAAACAGTGCACTGTTCACTCAGCCCAGAAAGTGGAGATAACTATGGCTGCTAACATCTTTATTTATGCAGTAACAGGTAGCTTTGTTTGCCTATGCACCAGACTGACACTTAATGCACTGCAGAGTAAAAATGTTGTTATGCCTCCTCAGAGGCCCCCTCATACACATTTCTCATGGGCCCACAGACTGAACAGTGCTGATCATTTAACAATAAAATATATTCACAAATATCAGAGACTGACACATATTTTGGAAATGTAAACTCTCTCACATCCACCAAAAAATAAGCAAGGGCTGTGCAGCACAAGGGTACACAAGAATACTCTCAGGGGCTGCTGACCAACCCCACTGACCCCAAACGTAGCATGGACTTGAGTATCAAAATGGGGACTGACTATGTTGACAACTTATAACAATAATTTACTACACATCTTCATATAACTAAAAGCACACCCAAAAGCATGACACTTGCCTCGCAATACACATGCAAAAATCTCTTTAACACACACATGGACATACACGCTGCACTTCTGCCCCTTTCTTAATGACTACAGAGCAGTGCCACAAATTCTACAGTGCTTTCTTTGTCATCCAGAATATAAATGCAATATAAGGCATTTGTAGATGTACATGATATTTATATGTGTGTGTATACAGGCATGCACATCTGTTTTTCACATTTGGATCGATATAGTAAGCATTTCAGGCCAGTGAATATTTTGCACTTCACCAGTTTTGCTTCTCAAATGTGTTGTATGAATAGTGTGTGGCACTTGCTGAAATAACCCAACAAGACAGGTAACTTAGCAAAAAGGTTTATGCATGTTGAGCATTTATGGCTCGTGCTTTTTATCATCCCTTTTGATTCCAGTTAAATAAAGGCAAGTGCTCACAGCATTTCGCCCTGACAGAAATAATGGCCTTTAGGTGCGTTTTGTAGATGTATGACTAATAGCTTTATTCATTACACCAGACATTTAGGCCATGCGTTCAAAAGCTGATCGTAGACTCTGTCCAGCCGTTCGAACCATCTCCCTTCACAGTGCTGGGTGTGCGACCCCGTGGCGGCAGGCTGTCCGTCAGGCCGAAGAGGCGTGCCACTGCACCCCGGTATTTCCAGGACATGGTGTTATAGAGGATGGGGTTGATGGCAGCACTCAAGTAAAAGAGAACCACTGACACCAAGCTACAGTACTCGGACAACAACGACAGCAGCGGGGATGGAGCATCCAGAGACCGGAACTGCAGGTAGCGGCCCACATGGAACGGTAACCAACACAGGACAAAGGCCAGCACAACAACCACTTTTGGAAGAAGAAGATGAAGATAAAAGGGGTTGGGGGGTTAGTCAAAGGAGAGGGGTAGGAAACTGGATGCAGACTTTGTTATAAATGGAGGATGAGGCTAACCAACTTTTTCGATTTAAAAAAATGGAAATTTCCACTGATATCATTTAATATGAACACATTATAAAGTCCTTGTCATGTGTTGACAAATCAAGCTTCAGCCATGTAAGAACTTCAGAACTTCAGAAGTTTGCATAATTTGCACACTCTTGAAACTTACCCAGCATCTTTATGGTCTGTCTGTTGCTTTTGTCCCTGTGAGACACACGGGAACTCATGTTCGTCTCTCTGTGCCTTTGCCACAGCCGACGGCCTATTAAGCTGTAGAGCACTGTCAGACAGAACACAGGCATGAAGAAGAAAACGGAGCTCAGCCACACCATGGCCCCCATCAGGCCGGATTGCACAGCATAGTGCGTCATCTTACACTCCCGGGTGTCTTCGGCCTCAAGGAATAAACCAGTCTCATTCATCCACGAACTGAAATTTAGTGGTCCCATGGTGTCCCGCTCTACTCCCACCATGACAAACACAGGACCTGCGCTCAAAAGGGACACTGTCCATAAGAGACAAATCAAGGCTCTCACGCGCCTTTTGGTTACCAGAGCCTTGGCGCGCAGTGGGAAACAGATCGCCAGGTAGCGTTCCACTGAAAGAGCCGTGATGCTGAGGATTGTGGAGTAAGTGCTTGACTCTGACACAAACTGAAAGAGCTTGCAGAGTGCGTCCCCAAAGCGCCAGGGCCTGTATCTCCACATGCGGTAGAGGTCAAGTGGCATGCAAAGGAAGATGAGTAGATCGGAGACCGCCATGCTACACAGGTACAGGTTTGTGGTCGTGCGCATGTCCCGGTACTTGCTGACCACCAAAATGGTCATAACGTTCCCGGCCACCCCTATCAGAAATAGCAGCGTGCAGGCGATGGTGATGGCCGTGAGGAGAGGAATTGAATAGTAATTGAGTGGAGGCAGGGAAGGGTCAGCGTTACTTGTGATGTTGTGGGTCTTCTCCCAGGTGCAGTTATGGGAGAGGCACTCCAGGTGACTGGGCCCAGAGGGCATTGTTGCCGCTCGGTTATTCTCCGGGCCGCACCTGCCCCTGACTGCTGAAGTTACCCTGGGTCTGGGACTCCTCATGCCCCTCGATGCTGCCCTTACCTCCTTTATTCATTGTTTGATTTCCGGAGTTAATAAAGAAGCATAGCAGAGGAGGGCGGGCGTGAACAAAAGTAATCCTGTGTAGCCCAAAACTTCTTTACTTTGAAGATGAAACAGGAAACAGATGGTATTCAGACTATAACAGAAATATGAGGGTAGTTCAGGTTGATCCGAATTATCCGCTTCATCTGCATTATGTACACTAAAGTGTTCTAAAAGTACTTGAAGAGTGGGAGTGATAGCTACCAAATACATTACCTCCGTATATTCGCATGCTATACATCGCCAGCCGAAATTTATGCGGATGTGTAATCCAGTCAAAAGGGATATGACAGAAAAAAAACATAACACATCTAGTATTTAAAAATCTAATTTAAGGACAGGCAATCTTCTCCATCTTTTTTTCATTTGTGAGACCCACCAGGAGCTTGAAGTCCTTCATGCGCCAAGGAGTCCCAAAGAGTCCCCATCACCAGCAGCAAGTCCCCGCGTTTGCATCAAAATCAAAATAGTGGATCGGTTGATCGGTTGCATCGGGCACCATGTGATGGTGAGTCAGACTCAGGGTCATAACGATGCAGCAGCAGCAAAGAACATCCGTCCTGGAGATGCCAGTGAAGCTCAACTCAACCAAACACAAATGGACAAATAACAACTAGCGTGAAAACAATCACTGTTTGGTGGAAGGGAGACAGTTTTATAAAACTCACAAAAACCACGAAAGAACGACGCATTGTCAACATAGTCATAAAACTAAGAGTCCAAATGGTTTAAGAAACAATATCAGTTAAAACTGACCAAGATATCCTCCTTAGTACCCCAGTTCGCTTCTGCTCCTGTAGTTATGGTGCATATCCAGTGTGTGGATCCTGATTCCCGGTGCGCAAAACATCTTATCAAGTGAAGTGGTGCTGCTGTGGGGGTCTAGCTCTGAGGGCAATGCTGCAACACCACCTACCGGTACTGTTACAGTCATTGTTGGCGGTTGATGCTCAGCAATTTCAGCAATTATGTCTTTTTTGCTTACCACAAGTCAATAAGAAAGTGTGTTCCTGATAAGAATTTGGATAAGGATTCGACTCTCTCTGTCTTGTGAATATGATTAAGTGTCTCAAATTGTCATCTGCCCTAAAAATGTGGTTTATATATATTTTACCACTTCAGTTAACCCTTAGCAGCGCAAAAAGACACATAAAACTTGTCATTTGCTTAGTATAGGAAGAATATTAATTCAGGTTCCGATTAAAATTATCACACACTGTAGGTTAGGGTTGGGCCACTTCAGTAACCTCCTTAACTTTCACCATATAGACTATATCAGCCCTAAGAAATGGCAAGATAATTGGCCATTCTGCCTTAAAAAAACAGGCAACAATAGTATGCATTTTAAGATTATCGTTAAAAATAGACTCTTGGCATGTTTGAAGCTATATAAACATTTTGTAGTATGGACAACAGTGTGCCCCATATGAGTTTTCCATAAAAAATGACAACTACGTCAATGTGCAGAATCTATGAATACACAAATATGAATCAATATTTGTCATCTTAAAAGTTTAACAATGTCTCCTACAACTCTCCTTTGCAAAATCATTAAAAGCTTATGATAATAGTAGAAAGAAAACTTAGAAAAGTTCTCACAGCTTTAGAAACATATCAGTAACAGATAAGGTCAGGAATAAAAATGGGGAAGGGCGCATCAGTCTGTGAAAGACTACATGAGCAAATAGTTCAACAATTCAGTAATAACTGTACATTATGTCATCAAAGGATTCAGAGGATCTAGTAAATTCTGTGCATACAAGGGTAAAGGTTGAAAACCTATATTGATTCATACATGGTTCTGTAGTGGAAATCACTGCAGTGGCTAAGAAACACTTCCAAAATGCCCTCATCAGTGAAACAAGGGTTTTTGGATGCAGTTCAAACTCTGCCATGGAAAGAAAAAATAAATACATACATATAAATACATATAAACAAGCACTCTGGCTTCCTCCAACAGTCCAAAGATGCAGGTTAGATTAAACAGTGATTATAAACTGGCCATAGTTGTGTGAATGTGATTGTAAATGATTGCCTCTATCTGTGTTAGCCCTTTGATGGACTGGCGACCTCTCCACATTGTACTCTCTCTCTCGCCCAGTATCAGCTGGGATATTCTGCAGCCCACCATGACCCTGAATTGATTCAACAGTTAAGAAGATGGATGGATTAATAGTATTTCTGAGTTTCAAGATTTGATATATTGTATTTAGTGTTTTCAATTAAATATAGGCAACAAGGTATTTGCAAATCACTGCGTCACTTAAAGTCCATTCTTACTGTAAGTACAATATACACTAAGAATGGACTTTAAGTTTCCAAATCAAATTTGTGTGAGTTGCCTGTTGGAACCAAAGTGGCCTCCAAACCTGTTGTGATGTCACAAAAATAAACACTTCTCCTTCACCTTCTGTTAATTTCTGGACACATGTTCATGCTTCACAATTATCACTAAAACTGCTTCTGACCTGTTGTCAGCTTTATCACTCTAGTTTGGTTTTCTTTTAATGCTTTTCATTATTAAAACTAACTAACTAACACATCAGAAATGCAGTCAGTGGATGGATGCATGCCATATGCACTGTGAAGCAGCTGAAGATGCAAACACAAAAGGTGGGTGGAAGACAGTGTAAACCCCATGAGCCAGCTTTTATAGACTGGAAGGCCCTCATGAGCCGTTGAGCATGAGCTGATGACTCTCCTGTGTCAGCTGATTGCTCTCCAAGGGTAGGTTAGGACTGCCTCCATGAAGTGGGAGGGTTGTCACCATTTTTTAAAACTATATGATTAAAATATTTCAGATTATTTTCCTGTTGTCTTCAGCAAATTGCCAATTTTAATAAAAACACAAAGAAATCACACATTTGAGTTGCAGCATATAGTTCTGTTCTTGCTGCACCAATTAGATCCCCATGTTTCAAATGCTGTTATCTCTCTGCCCTTTGCTCAGTGCTTACCAGCAGATACCATTTATGACCACAGTATTATGATGTGTGTGTTTAGGTAAGGAGAAGAAGCCAGAGAGTTAGAAATGACTTGAGAAAGGGTGATCTTGCTTGTGGACACTTCTCAGGACAGCTGTGTTTATCACAGGATCTTTTCAACACATATGGTATGTATCCCTCTGTCATCATATGATGTATATGTGTGTCCAGACCATTGCATGTGTGTGTTTACACATGCAAGTGTGTATTTGTACAATGTTTTTTTTTTTTTTTTTTTTTTTTTTCATGGTAAAAAAAAAC
>VUQI01000116.1:0-10253 GCA_015106735.1 Paratilapia polleni | reverse complement strand
TGCTATGTGTAGGTTTTTTTTTTTTTTTTTTTTTTTTTTAAATGGTGTTGAAATGTGTGTTATTTGTTCAGAAAAGATGGTTACCATGTTTTTTTTGGTGCAGTCTGTCTCACTGTTTGATCTTTTTATGATTTTACTGCTGTATGTTTGAACATGAAATACATTTACCAGTGTGTTTCTTTATGTGTCATGTGCATGTGTCTGTTAAATGCTGTAAAATATAGTTGTACGCATAGGTTTTTGTCGGTCATGTTACCTGCGATGTGCTTCCAGGGTGTGGTAATTTGCAGGTTAAAGTCCTTGTCAAAACCATAATATACAGTCATTTGATAGCTACAGTGACTGTGTGCTTGGTCTGGGAGAGGTGCAGCACATAAATTATTCCACTAGATGGAAGAAGAGCTCTCTTTCATTTTTGTTTTTAACTAAAGGTGTTGATATGTATGTATATGTGTTCGCACGTGTTTGTATATGGCTTGCAGGCTAATTAAGAGCATGAGGAAACCTTTCTTGCGTGGAAAGCTTTTTCACCAGTAACACAGACAAAATATAACGAGTATATTTTGGCTGTTTATACCACGTTTAGGTGAAAACAAATTCTTGCCTATATTTTATTTTTATTTTTTTGAAATTCAATAGAAGACACAAGAGACATGTGTGCAATGACACACAGAGAGATATACAGACTATACAGAAAGCCAAGCTTGAGAAAACAGAGAAAGTCAGTGAGGGTGAGAATCCATGAGACAATAGGCAGGGTCAGTGTCAAATTTTTCCCCCTAGAGGACTCCTCCTACTTCAGCAGAAGTCCTGCACTATTTGTTATCCAATGGAAGAGCCAAGGGGAGGAATCTCTTTCTGTGATTGGTCTAGAGTTTCTGTAACTCCTCCCTTCCTGAGGAGTTGGAGAGAGTTCACTGTTAGTTCTTTCCCAGCCACACTTACAGAGTTGCAGATCAGAAGGAGCTGTCTGCTTCTGCTGTGCAGTTCTTTGTCTGCTCAGGCGGAAAGTGTGTGCCTTAGTTTTGCCCAGCATTTAGTAAAGCCAGGTGGATTGATCAGACTACGCAACATGTGGACTGCACGTCCACAGAAAGAGCAGGTTGGTAATGTCTCCCTCTGGCTCTCTGTTTGTCTCTCTGTCTACTCTGTTCTATTTGTGTCCAGGAGCTTTGGGAGATATGTGTCTGTGACACTCCTTGGTTTTGGGTTATCATTGTGATCATGGAGAAGAAACTTATAGCTGGCTATACTGGAGTTTGACATAGTTCTTACTGCTGAATAAGATGGATTGGTTCTTGTTGTGCTGCTGCATAGCAAATATGTGATTAAGGTGTATCTGTGTTTGTTTATGTTTCTGGTCACAAAAAGAAAGACATATGATATACAAAGATATATATTTTTTGTGAAATGTAAAGACCATGTGCTATAGTTATGTGTGGAGATAAATTTCTTGGTCTTTTAGTGGAGGGTGTTTACTTTTTACCAGTGTAATACTGCAACAAGTACTGTTTTACCTGTTGCATAAGACTGCACAGGTGTATGTGTGTGTGTGTACGTGCATGTGCATGTGTGTGTGTGTCTGTGTTGCCTGCTGTCCCCTTTCTCATACCATGTGTGAAAGGTGGTTGGTGCAGCTGGAATGTCATGGGAAGACTGCAGATATCTTTCTCTGCTGCTCGCCCATAGAAAACCAACCCCCTCCACTTCCCACTGGTCTTCTGTTGTCTTTGCAACAGATACACTGGATACTGACCTCTGGCATTCAGTAGTCTTTTGCACAGGCATGACCTCAAAACTTTTCTGTTGCGGTGCCAGCATACTCAAACAATAAACATTATTACTGTTATTTCTGCCTGAGGCTTTAAATGTGTGCATGTGAGTTTAAATCTATGGACCTAAGTGTATGTGCTGTGCATGCTGTGTTATGTATCCATTATTAAACTGGACAGTAAAAAAAAATACTGAGCTGAAGATTTCCTGGATATAACCACCTACCTTTATTTAAAAAAAAAAGAAAAGCAGTGTAATAAGTTTTACATCATTGCAGTTTTCTTCTCAGAAAGGATTGAAAGGATTTCACATTTTTAGCAAGGCCCTCAGATTTAGTGCTGTAAATTTATTCCAGATGTGAACTTCTGGCTTGTATCCTGCCAGGCAATGGACCTCCATCAAAAAGCCCACAAACGCTGTTTGGAATTTCCTACCACGGTTTCAAAAGTGTCTGTGTGCACGATTAAAGCATTATACAGTATTTAGGACTGCAGCAAGAAGCTCATGAGGCAGCATTATTTGTCAGCCTGAATCATAAGACAGAGAGAGTCAAATTCCTATCAGGAACACAGTTTTTCGTTCGTTTTTCAGGGACATATCTGTAGACAAGATATTTAAATGTATTTGAAGTGAAGCAGCAGACTGACCTGCTGCTGCTGTGGACAAGACACATCCAGAGACATCAGATGAAAAAAGTAGGAGACATTTTCCTTAAGCTGTACATTTCCCCAGGTTCGCTGTTCCACTTGGCACTCATACTGTACATCATACGGTACAGCATATCTCCACCTAAAATCTTTGCATTCATACTGTGTCTATTTTTGAATGTGGTTCTATCTTTCTCAGCCACTAAATTCTATTTTGAGTGAACAAACCCTTTAATTCAAGAACACGAACATCTTCTACACTCTTTCCTACCACTGTAATCATGAGTCACTTCAGTGGTCTGGGCACAATTTAAAGTTTGGTATTTTCCAGGCTCAAACTTGGCCACCCTGGTAGGGCCGAGTCAGGCTTGGCTGAAACGGAGAGAGGGAGCAGTTCTCTCACTCCCTCAGTACAATGATGCCTTGTGTTACCATCAGCAGAACACCACTCTGGTGATGATGACGATTGCTCTCTCTCTTTTTCTGGCATCTACTGTATGTCTTGCTTTCTCTGCCGCTCTGACCATCCCAATCCCCCTATCCATGGTGCGAAGGATTAGATAATAGGCAGCTTTAGTGTGGGCAGAGAAAAAGAGGTGTCACAGACCTCTCTCATTGCTTCTCTCCCTCCCTTCTTCTCTCTATCTTTGTACCATCTGCGCCACGAGGAGCTTGGCACTGCTCGATCTATAAATGCCAAGCTACATTTATGTTATCTTTATCGTGCTGATACATGTGCACCAGGGTGTGCATCAGTGAGTGTGACTTGTAGTCCCTAATGCAGAGATGACGTTTACATCTATGGTACGTTTGAAATGGTTTCAGTCATTTACTGTATTTGCCACAGCACTTTGAAAATGTCAGGCTTGTTATCACACATCCAGGAGTAGATGGTACATTTCACAAGTTACCTATTTTTCCTCACACTTAATGGGTAATCAGTGACAGCACCTCTGCTGAGGTTGACATGTTCAGTCCGCCTCCAGTGTTCTTTTCAATGATTTGACACTTTAAAACAAGCAAATTTTTATAGAGGCACAAAAGTAGGAGTGTTGGATGCCATTTAAGATTGACAAATATGCTGAGTTCAACTGTTAGAGATAATTGTGCATGCATTTTTTTAATTAGCATTTTTGGATACAAGAAGCAGCTCTGAAAAAAATGTATTAGTACACACATGCAGATGTTATAGAGATCTCTGATGAAGTCTGTTGTAGAGGTGATGAGTAAAACATCAAATAACCAGTGGTGATTGTGGTCATAGTGTTGGTTATTGTGTCAAATGTGCATGGCTAAATAATAATCAAGTTTGTAATTAAATGCTGCACTTTCTTAAATTGTGTTCAGCTTTTTTAACCTGTAACTGATTTCCCATGCTCTCCAGTGTATTTGAGGATATGTGATAGTCTAAATAACATAGATGATATACTGATGTTCTCATACTGATTTATTGTATGGTAAATGTGTGCAACGTTAAATAAAAATACTCTAAATGTACAAAACAATTAACTGTGCTCCACTACTACACAATGACAGACCACAGACAGTAAATGTGTCTAAACAAAAGCTTTGAATAGCAACATGTATTTGTTTTTACTTTCATCTTGCCCAGAAACCTTCATTCATACAACAGAATTTTGGAAAATGATACTATGATGATATGAATCCTTCTAAATTTGGTAAACTTTAATGTGTCAGTATAGCTGAACCCTATTTTGCAGCTGCACAACTTTGTTGTTTGTTGTGTGAAAAGAGAAAGTCCATTGATTGCTCCCAGTGTGATTAATGAATGACTGTCTGAGAAATGGTATACTGTATTTTTGTGTTTTCATGGCTGTAACAGTGTTTGCTATCAAACTTTAATGTGGCTGCCCTGAAAAAATACTGTAATGGTTTTATATTGTCTTTGTTTGGCCTGTAATCCACACAAATGTGCAATTTAGAGTCACTAATGGAAGCGCTGATAGCTGTTTCTTAAATGTTAAAGCATAATTATCTGTTATTACTCCCTGTTTTTGGATCCCCAAAGCAGTTGGATGTAACCTTAACAGGAAGATTTTAAAAGATCAAATCATTTAAAAATGACTTTGTTAGATGTTATTTAGTTTTTGAGTGATGAAAGATTAAGCTACCCTTTAGTAGTGAAAGCATGAAACCTTACCATTTGTATGGTATTGTGCATGAAATCTCCTTGCACACCTAAGACCCTTCTCCCACTAGGATGCCATGAAGCAGCAGGATATTTTTCTTTTAGCATATCTCAACATTCTTCACCGAGCTCTGTTCAAGATATTTAGGGTTCGGTTTAAGCTTCATGCTGCAATCAAGAATCAGTTCCCAGAAGTAACCATTGCATAGTAAGTTCTCACCTAAAAGAGTAACTTACTGAGGGAATTTGAACCATGTTTTCAGACATCAGACTACTTAGAAAATTAACATCCTGCTGCTTTCTGTTTCCTTTGTACCATATACACCAGGAAGAAAAAGCTTTGGTGAAACTGTTTTTGAACATTGCCTTTTTATCAGTACAATTTGAAAAAGGCACTTACCATTCCCTTGATTTTCTCCAAAGTTCCTTGGCTGTTCATTGGGTCTAAAGGAAAAATTTAAGTCACATTTTAGTCATAAGCAAATGGCATTAGCAACAGTATGCATGATGATTTTAAATTTGGACCAATGTTATTGCCTTCCCACAAAATGTTAGGAGTGAGCCAAATTTTTGGCTGCAAAACATACACATCCTCTTGGCTGAACTTCTTTTTGGACAGCAACAGCTACAGAACTGATATGGGATGAAGATTTTTTTTTTTCTGGTTGCAGATACACATGACCACTGTGACCCTGTCTTCCTTCCTATGTATCCCTCACGGGTCACTGTAATGCTACAGGAACAGGGCCTCTAGAAACTCTAGTGCAAAAACACTCATAAATATCTAATCGTTTCTGATTGTAAAACCATAGAGGGAAGTAAGTAAGTTTCAGGTGGGTGCTTGGAACCAAATTAGGGATTGTAAATGCAGCATGGCCACCCATAATATACAAACAGTAAAGAAAAATGAACCATTGTTGCTCTGCTTGTGCCTTGCTCCAGCTTCTGTGAGTGAATCAACAGTGGTATTGATAGCAGATTAAATATTTAACTTTTGGTACCAGTTTCTGATAATATCCTCTTAATTTGTAGCTAATGGTTTTATTAATGTTAATAATTATTAATGTAGCTATTATTTACTGAACAATAGAAGATATTAGAAAAAACTGTAGGGGTTGGCTGAGCCATTAATAGGCAGATCTTTCTAATGAGGGCCTTTGTTAGTCCAACATGTTATGTTAAAATGCTTATAAAATTTATAAAGTACCAAGGTTTTATGTTGTGGATATTAATAGTTAACAGCTTGAAATTCTGCCTCTGCCTTTTGAGAGTAGTGACCTCTCCAAGTCTCTGGAGACAAGAAACTGGTTACTAGAAGGCGTAGTGTTGGACACAGTCAATTATAAGATGGCAAATTGTTATGGATGTATAACACCTCTGTAGGTCATTAAGACTGACATGAGTGTGGCATCAGTCTTCTAATAGAACAGTGCATAAATATATTTTCCAAAAAATGTCCAACGATTTATTTCACACATTGGGCCGAATTGTGCTGTGTGTTGGTTCAGATGCTCTGCAGCCCTTTTCCAGAAGGTAAGACAAACTGTCCACTGAAATAAAATACTGCAGACCAAGCAAGTCAGAAATATTTTTCACAGCCTGGCAGCGGACAGTCTACACCTCTATCCCAAAATCTGTAGTTAATAATTATATTAAATTTCACATCCCAAATAGTGGATTTATTAGAATTTAAGAAGGTTGATCCCTGTATGGCAAGTGGAGCGATATGCATTTAATGACTTTGTGTCACATGGTGAGAGACTAAATTTCCCATGTGTCTCATTGAAAAGATTAACGAGTGGCCACTTTACTTTTGATTCCTCCTTTTTTCATCTGACTCTCTGACACACTCTGCTGAAACTCCAGAGTTCTCCCACTAATTGACATTTAAGAGGGATGCTAGCACATGAAGGGAGAGGCGGGTGCACTTAGCCGCTTCTGTTGATATTTATATATGACCAGCTCTAGCTGCTCAAGCTATCACCATGACAACAGGACAGGAAGCAGGAAGTAGGCTTTTTTTTTACAATGGAGTAGAGAGATAACTCTCAGGTTGCATACTGTAGACACAGATAACATGGACACTGCTTCTTGCATCGTGGGTCTACACATACACTTTGGGAATTCCAGTTAACCTCTCTGTGGGTCAAGGCTATTGGGGGTCATGGATATTCTTAGAGCAGGAGATAACTGGTTTGTCATAAATTCTTCCTCTGGAGCACACACTTCACACAAAACTTCTGCCAGTGGGGCCTAGTTAAATGTCATGGCCGTAATACATAGTAAAAAATCATGTTCAGTTTTAATGAGCCAAGCAAATCCATTTTCTTCCTGCTTTTCAGGTCACGTGCAGTTATGTGTGACATAAAAGATATAATAGAAGTATCACTTCCTAACAGATATAGCCAGCATCATGGACTTTTATTGTGTTTTTTGGATGTCACTCCATTGGCGGCATGGTGTTAACTCTTCCACACTGTTGCCCTGTACAAAATGGGACCATGCAAAGTGAGCTGTTTATAGTCAGTGCTGGCTCAGTTATGGACTAACATACTTTGCCTAGTAATGTGTCCTCAACTGAGTATTTTATTAAAAGCAGTCCATCATAATTTTACTTGATACTTTACTATGATAACCAGACTGAACAAAACCAAGCTCAAATATGACTGACATTGTGTAGTTTGTTGTAGATATAGAAAAGCAAAAAGCATTTCATTTCTTTATGTTGTTACCCAAAGTAGTGATGGTGATTATCAATATTAAGAAATGCATTATAAATTTTAAAAGGTCTAAGCCTAATGCTTATTAGAGCTATGTTAGCATACTCATTTCAAATAGAAAACAAATCCAAACTCATTCATTTCCTTTTTTGGATAAATGGAGTGAATAAATAGTTTCACAGGGACAACAGAAAGTAAGCAGACAAGCAGTCACTGTGGGCAGCTGGTGGCTGCTGGTGACTCTTCTGACTCTGTGAGCATGTTGGATCTTGTTCACTTTTGTGGGAATGTTTACTGTCAAGCCTTTATCTGTTGGTGTACATGCTCATGTGTTATTATGAAAACTTTTTGTTTCAGGGGAATTTAGCACTGATGTCATTTGCTTTTTCTTACTCGAGCAGACGGGCCATTTAGGTGTCAGACCAATATTAAACAGTAGTAAATTGTGAAAAATTATAAATACACACATAATTTTTTTAATGTAAATGAATGAGTCTTAGGAACCATGTTTTTTTTCTCACTTGCTGTAAAGAACCAGTTGACTCTATTGTTTTTCTCTGGGCGTATGCGTTTGGGTGTTGTTACCAAGCTGCCTTGCCTCAGAGAACATTGTCTCAAAGTCTGCTGAATCATCAAAACCTCATCTTCAGGCACTGCTTATTCCAAAAATCAAGAACAAAAGAGACACTGTGCAATTTTTTCTATTTTTTTTTTTTCAGATTTTCCCTTGTAAAATTAAATATTTTTAACTAAAAGGAGTTATTACAATCCTCTGGAGTGAACTGTACCATGTTAATTTTTAAAACAACATCAGAATTTTTTTATAGACCAAATAGTTTTACAACAGAAGATATTTTAAGACTTAGGGACAAAATATTGGATTCAAATTGATACAGTGAAGCAGAGCATAGCAAACGTATGGGAAATGTTGTTTGTGACAGGTTTAACAGGTTTTGGTGTCTCAATAATTGTTTATTATGGAAAACTGAGCCAGAGCTCTCAGCATTGAGGTAATAGTGAAAGTAAGAGAGAGTGATATCTAGTGATATAGTGCCAAAATCAAGTTGTTTTTTTGAGAAGACTGGCACAGGGCCATGACTTCAGTAGGTTTTGAAACATCAATTTCCACACATTATTTACATAATGCTTGAACAGCATTTTAGGCTTGACTTAATCTTTTAAAATCCCTATTTTTGATAATTTTGTGTATTTCGTTTTGTTTATTTATGTCACTTAAGGAATCTTTTCATAGAAAGATATTTCTGCTTATTGTCCACTCAATAAATTAAAAGTTTGGGGGGGGGGTTTTGTACAGGGACTAAGATTGATGCACAGATGAGTGTGCAGTTATTGACTGATATGCATCATATATGAAGAAGTGACAAATCGTTGAAGAATATGAGTATATAATAAGTCATAAAACTCTTGATTATGCATCTATTTTTGATAGGATGAAACATATCAGCTGATTTTTGTCATTTGTCGTGCGTGTCTGATTGAAAGCTGATTTCCACACAGGGTGTCTCTGAAGTCACAAACCACAATATGACTACAAATGTTTTATTTGTCATCGATTTTCCAAAGAAGCATTTATGTGCTTGAGGAGTGGGATGGGTTTGGCTTTTTTAATGTAACTTCTTGCTCCCATTGATCTAATTCAGGCTGAACTTCATAAGTGATTCCCTAAACAAACAATATTTTAATTGCTGAACCCAGTCATGATATGTAATTGAAGAGAAAAAAAAGCACAGTATTCCTGTTTCCTTCATAATTAAACAAAATAAGTAAATGTTAAATGAAGATTTTTTTTTATTATTTTGTCATTAAATTATCAAAACTAATACTGGTTTCCTAAATCATCTTTGGCTGCAGGAATAGTGATCAGTGGTTTTTCTGTTGGGGCGCAATAAACAGGTGGAGAAACATAACAAAACAAACAAGAAACTTAAAAAACGTAATTTACAGATTACAATTTTTCATGAAGAGCCTATTCGTTGTTCTAGATTAAACTACCTAATAGTGTATAAATAAAGTTGGCAGTTATCAAGTTATTAAGTGGAATTTCTGAATTTCTAAAAAAAACAATGAATTGGTCTGGATTATCATCAGGAGATGGATCCATAATATGAATGAATATAAACTTTTCAGCCTTAAAAATTGTGAAAAAGTACAGTACAATTCTAACTATACAATAATGCACTAATATACAGTACTGTGCAAAAGTCTTGAGCCACCTCTTGAGCCATATTTTGCTAGGAAAATGGGAAACAGGTTCAGCTATTTGTTGAAACGTGTAGACATTAATGGAAATACAGCATATAATGCCAAAACAGAGTTTCTGCAATTCTAATGAGCTTGAAAGTCAATATGTGGTATGACCAACTTTATTCTTCAACACAGCCTGAAATCTCTAAGGGAAGCTTTCTTATAGTTTCTTTAAGTAGTCTTCAGGAACAGTTCTCCAGGCTTCTTGAAGGACATTCAAAGCTCTTCTTTGGATGTTGGCTGCTTTTTGTTCCATTCGCTGTCAAGATGATCCCACACTGCTTCAGTATTGAGGTTCAGGCTCTGGAGAGGCCAATCCATGACTGATAGTGTTCCATTGTGTGTTTTTCTATTTTACTGCATTCGCAGTGTTTGGGATCATTGTTATGCTGAAAAATTAAGCCATTACCAATCAGACACTTTCCAAATGGTACTGCATGGTGGATCAAAATCTGATGGTGCTTTTCTGCGTTCATAATTACCGCTCTCCTGACATCCTCTGTCCATATCGACAACCATTTGAACCAAAGATTTCAAGTTTGGATTAATCACTCATTAAAACCTGTTGCCACTGATTTTCAGCCCAGTTCTTGTGTAATTTGGCATACCTCAGCCTTTTCTCCCTGTTTCCCTTCCTTAAGAATGGCTTCTGAATAGCCACCCTTCCACTGAGACCATTTCTGATGAGGTTTTAGTGAA